>AWOL01S0061672.1:0-14423 GCA_000715115.1 Nicotiana otophora
TATTTCAAAATAGTTGTATTTATAGGCTTTCTAGTAACTCAATAGAGCTTATGACTTGTACTATCGGTTTTGGGGTTGTAAGTATTGTGTAGAGATTCATAGTTCGTATTTGTCATTTAGTTATTTAATATCATTATTATTTCAGTAGATGTTAGACTTACCTAGACCCTAAGACTAGGTGCCATCACGATACCCAATGCAGGAAAAATTGGGTCGTGACAAGTTGGTATCAGAGCTCTAGGTTCATAGGTGCTACGAGTCATAAGCGAGTTTAGTAGAGTCTTGCGGATTGGTACGGAGATGTTTGTACTTATCTTCGAGAGGCTATAGAACTGTTAGGAAATTTCCACTTTTTTAAATCCCGTCGTGCGAAATTTTTTGGTTGTGGAATTTGAGCCTTTGTATCTCTATTCTCTCACTAATGGTGAGGACACATGAAACCGGGTCAGCTGAGCAGGCACCCACGCATTCTGCTAAGGCCGCAAGAGGTCGGGGCCGAGATAGTGGACGAGGAAGGACACGTGCCACAACTAGAGAACCTGTCAGAGCAGCAGTTGAGGAGCCGCCAGTAGCTCCAGTGGGGGAACAGGTACCAGAAGCACATGTTGTTACTCGACCTTCAAGAGACTTCAGCACAGTTCTTGAATATGTTTGGTACACTAGCTCAGGCTGGATTGATCTCTGTTGCACCAAATATTTCACAGATTGGGGGAGTAACTCAGACTCCTACCGCATGTACTCTAGAGAAGCAGGTTCATATTGGTGAGGTTCCGAGTATATTACCAGTACATCCTGTTATTCTGGTTCAGCCTGAGGTCAGGCCAAAGGCATCAGAAGAAAAACAAATAGACTTGAGAGATTTAAGAGGTATAGTCCACTATAGGCGTCGTGATGGCACTTAGTTTCTAAGACTAGTTAAGCCGATTATAATTACAATTCGAACCATTTTTTTTTAAATAGATAATTTAATATAAGTGTCGAAACCAAAAGCGGAAACAAATTTAACAACCTCCCAAGACTGGTAATACTGAGTAACGAACTCTAACTGAATACATGCAACGATCTCAAGGATCGAATATATAATATTGTTCGGACAAGAGTTGAAAGTACAATAAGATGGAAATACTCCAAGGCACTGCGACGACCAAGCAACGTTGCCTTAAATCCTTGCGATCACACTCTAACCTCTGTCCGAATCCTATTTCTCCAATACCTGGCTATGCACAAAATAGTGCAGAAGTGTAGTATGAGTATACCACAGTCGGTACCCAGTAAGTATCAAGACTAACCTCGGTGGAGTAGTGACGAGGTACACTCAAGACACTCACTAGCCAAATAACTTGTGCAATATAGCAGTACACAATAGTACTGAAAAACAACTAGTAGTGATAGCAACAAAAAATCAACCAGTGATATAAACAGCAAGACAACAAGAACATCATAATTATTACTCAAACGAATAAGGAACACAAGTACAACCAATTAATCAAGTCCTTCAAATATATATCTTTCACATATAATGCTTTCGAATAAATACCTTCCGAATATACTTCTTTCAAATAAATATCTTTCGAATAAACTTCTTTCAAATAAATATTTTTCGAATATAAATTCTTTCAAATAAAAGTCATTCTATGACACCTCATTTCATAATCATAAAACACGGGTCTCATCCCACTTCCATATTTTCGTAACACGGGTCTCAACCCACTTTCATGTTTCCACGGCACCTCGTGCCCATATTTCTATCAAAACCGTACGGACAACTCACATGCCAATAATAAAAATCATCATATTTTCACCGGTACCTCTTGCCCACATTTCATGTTTGTTGCGGCGTGCAATCCAATCCCATATAACATTAAGCATACCTGTTGCGGCGTGCAACCCGATCCCATATAACATAATCTGCTTGGCAGTAGCCACAGGCTCACAATTTCAACAAAGATCAGACTATTATCAAGCTTACCAAAACAACAAGACAAGTTGCACAAGATATAAAAATAAACACAAGGAAAATCACAACATCACATGAAAATTACCAACACAATAACCCCATATCATCACATAAAAATTACCAACACAATAACGCCACATCATCACATAAAAATTACCAACACAATAACCTCACATCATCACATATCATCCCTGACAATAGCCACCCTTATCTCTCCTATAACTACCGTTAGCACTCCTATAATAGCCTTCATTATCCCTCCGCCGTGACAATATCAATAGCTACCCTTATCACTCCTATAGCGACCCTTATCGCTCATAAAGCCACCCTTATCGCTCCTATAATAGCCTCCATTATCCGTCCGCCCTGACAATATGAATAGCCACCCTTACCGCTCCTATAATAGCCTTTTTTATCGCTCCGGTTAATAGACTCCCGTATCACTCCGCCCAGATAATATCCCAACACACATAACAACAGTGAAATGCCACCCTTATCCCCGCATAATCTCAATAATGGAACGACACCCTTATACGCTGCATAACATTAACCCAAGTCATACAACAATTCACATAGAATATTATCACAACAGCACAACATCATCAACTCATATTTACAAATTGCCCGTAGGCCACAACCATTCCAAAGGTACAACAAAGTCAATTAATTTCACAATAGATAGTCCACGGCTCAACACAATGTATATAAATTCTCAAAAACAACTACAAGGATGGGAAAATAACTAATCATAGGACAACACCTTCTTTAATTAAAATTTTAGAGTAATATATAAACGACGCATTTTAAACTTATTTAATTAATTATTTATAAATTAAAAGTCCATAATGTGATTATTTTCAAGAAATATCAAATCAACAAGCACACGGAATTCACAAACAAATTCAAGTGGCAATCACACCAAATCATTATATAAAATACAACCTCAACAAACAATGAATGAGGCATGACAAATCAAGGATTTACTAAGTTCCAACAGTTTTCCAATTTAGTACATAAGGGCGTCTATGAATTTTAACCGATATAATTTGCACATATAAACCAAGTACGTACTCGTTACCTCGCGTACATAATTTTCAATTACACAATTTCCATATAATACTCAATGCCATGGAGTAATTCCCCCACTCAAGGTTAGGCAAGATACTTACCTCGACAAAACTAAGTCAATGCTTTAAATGATCTTCGCGAGTGAAGCCACCTACGGATGGCTCAAATCTGAAATTCGCCCCTTAATAATACTACGATGGTCTACCACACTAAAACAACAATTCAATCTACACCAACGCAACACAACTGCACCAATATTAGTAATAAATTTTCAGAATTTTGGTCATTTAGGCTTTTATCAAACACCTACCTCTAGTAATGGTTTATCTTCATCCAACAACCACTCCTTCCCACCAACAAGAGATACTAAACTATCCTTTGTCTACAAACAACCTTCTTTAGCACCATTAAAATCATCAATGAACTCACATCCACCCAATTGTTGCTAATTAATTCATTACAAAAATCTCTACAACACCCAATAAACTAGTTTAAATATTTATGCCTCCCAAGCACCATCCAATAAGTGTTAATACTTATTTATTGCTCACATACTCATAATAAATCTATACGTGTAAGTCTAAGGGTGAAGGATTACCTTTTTAGAACAAATCTTGCAAAACCCTCCTTTGAGTTCTTGAAGAAATTTCTTGAAGTTCTAAGTATTTTATGTATAGATTTCATCAATACTAGTGTAGAAATGATAGAATTTCATACCAAGACAATGGGGATTGCTTACCTTGAAGAAGAAAGGAGTTGTTGGTCTTGAGTGAGTGGAGAAGAGCTCCAAATATTCGTCCAAATGCAATGGGGAAAACGAACCCCGAAACTGTATCTATAGGTCAAGATTTCTGGGTTTCAGATGCTGCCTCGGATGCTATGGCAGCACTTCACTGCTAGCCCTTCTTTCGGATGCGGCCTTGGATGTTGCGCATCCGCAGTCTCCTCTGCCACCCTTTGGTAATTTAGTCATAACTTCTTGTATAAATGTCCAAATGACGAACGGTTTGAAGCGTTAGAAACTAGACTTGACGATTTGTCATTTGAAAGGTTGTCCATCACATAACTCCTTATATATATGTAGATACTCTCATCCTAAGTTAGGTCTTGTGCCGAAACATAACAAATCGATCCGGAATGACCTCAAATTTTGCACACAAGTCGTAAATGACATAACGAAGCTATTCAAATTTCCAGAATCGAAGTCCAAGCCCGATACATCAAGTTCAACTCCCGGTCAACATTTTTCTTAAAATCTTCCAGTTTCTAACTTTCGCCAAAATGCGTCGAATTGTCCTACAGACTTCCAAATCCAAATCCGGACATATGCCTAAGTCTAAAATCACCATACGAAGCTATTGACAATATAAAAATCCCATTCCGGAGTCGTTTGCTCAAAATCAAACTCCAGTCAACTCTTTTCATTTAAGCTTCAAAAGTAGGAATTGTTATTTCAATCAAAATTCTGAATCTTTCGGAACCAAACTCGACCGCACACGCAAGTCATAATACATATTACGAAGGTGCTCAGGACTTTAACTTGTTGAACGGAACGTTAATTCTAAAAATGGCAAGTTGGGTCGTGTAACGACCCGGCCGGTCGTTTTGAGTATTACAACCTCGTTTCCCCATTTTCTTCTCAAATTATACTTTACAGTAGTTGTGTGAATTGTCGGGGTAATTGGTTTGGGTCCATTGAGGTTTTGGAAGGAATTGGAACATTTAGTTCCAAGGTTTAAAGCTTAAATTAAAATAGTGACTGGATGCGTACTTATGGGTAAACGACCTCGGATTTTCACCTATTTTCGGATTTTGGAGCTCGGGTTGGGCGATTTTGGAGAGGAAAATTTCCACATAACTTGGGGTATGTGTTCTTAACTCCCTTGTGATTATATTTCATGAATTAATCTTCATTTTTGGTGCAAGATTATTGAATCTTCAAGAGAAATAGAAGGAAATTTCTATTATGTCACAAAATGAATTTTTCAAGTTTGAATACCGATTTGGAGTCGGATTTGAGTAAAATTAGTATGGTTGAACTTGTAATTGGATGAGTTGTCGTATTTTGTGAGTTTTGTCAGATTTTGAGACGTGGGCCCCACGTGTGATTTTTGGGGCGTAATTTCAGATTTTGTGGAAAATGTTAGCATTTTGACATGGAATTAATTCCTATAAATTGTGTGGACTGAATCAAATTAATTATGGTAGATTCGAGCCATTCATGAGTTGATACGCGCAGAATGGACTTTCTGGAGCAATTCTTAACTTGCTCGACTTTGGATTCAGCTTGTTCGAGGTAAGTAACTATTCTAATCTTGGAGTTGAGGGTATGAACCCCGAATATATGTATTTCGTGAATTATTGTGAGGTGACGCACATGCTAGGTGACGGGTGTGTGGGCGTTCCCTATAGAAATTGTGACATAATTGTTTCTGTGGAATTTTATAGTTAAATAATCTTGGCATTTTCCATGCAGTTTTATGTGTTAAAGAAATTGAGCTAAAAATCATATTAAAAATCATGTTGAGGCTATGTGCCAGTATTGGGACCTACAGAGGTCATATTGTTGTGAATTATTGTGTTAAATTAAAAATTCATACTCAGTCATATTCATTTCATTGCATATCATATCTCAGTCTTTGTTGTAATTTATTGATACATCATATCATCATTTTTGGGCGATTTTGCATGACATGGTGAGCCCGAGAGACTGGAGAGATCGATGACTGAGTGAGGCCGAGGGCCTGATTTGTGAGGATATTTATGGGATCGGGCTGCATGCCGTAGCATGTTGCATATTTATGGGATCGGGTTGTACGCCGCAACATGTTTGATATCGGCCGAGGGCCTGATTGTGAGGATGAGTGTGGATCGGGGTTGCCCGCCTGCAGCATACTTTATTATTATAGCACATGAGTTGTCCGTGCAGCACGTGAGTTGTCCGTGCAGATTATAGCGCTTGGGCTGAATGAGCTCCTCCGGAGTCTGTACACACCCCTAGTGAGCGCAGGTACCTACTGAGTGCGAGTGCCGAGTAACTAGGAGGCATGAGTGATTGTGAGGTATACCCGAGTTGCAAGAGTTATTGTGAGGTATGCCCGAGTGGCAAGAGGGATTGTGAGGTATGCCCGTGTCTTTCACGACCCGGAATTCAGTAGTCGTGATGGAACCTAACCCAACCCGCTAGGTAAGCCAATTAACGATTACCCATTTTCAATTAATTTAATAACACAATTTAACAAAGGAGTTATCTAAGTCTTATACATCCCCAAGGACTGGTAATACAAATCATGAGCTTTTAAGAATAGAATTTACAAGCTGATATGAAGTAAATACATCTTCTCTTTGAAAAATACATAAATAGGGTTTTTATAAATCTAGGGCTACCATAAACAAGAGGCAGCTACAACAGGAACGCAGGTACATCTTCAATCCCGGCAACCATAGAACACAGCAACAAAAGCAACCAATAATTGCACACAATGTGCAAAAGTGTAGTATCAGTACAACCGACCCCATGTACTGAGTAAGTATCTTGTCTAACCTCGTCGAAGTAGTGACGAGGCTTTGGTTAAAATATTCTCATTGATAAAAGCTGTAATGTAATTAACAATAAAACTATACTACATCACAACAAAGTAGAGCACGCGAAACGATTATACAAAGCAATAATGGAGTACTAAGGGAAAACACAATTCAACAGGTATCAAAATCTCACCCAATCCTTTCATGCGAGCGAAAGCCAATAAATCACAACAATCGCATCAAAACTTTCAAAATGTGAAATATATACCCAAGACATCCAATTCAACGGCACGGCAACACCCTTCATGCATTTATCTCATCCTCACAAATTATGCACAAAGCAGTACCAGCCAAATGAAAGAAATACCAATAACAGAAATGACAGAGTGGGAAATACGCAAATAACTATGGGGAACGAGAGTGTACATGAGCACATCAGTAACACACTGAACAGAAAGCATATATGTAGTGACAATGATTAGGAAAAAGGAATGTAATTTCGACTAACTAGCATGACAACGAGGTGATAGAGGATAAAGAAAGAACAGTAACGACATATTACATAAGAACCATGAACACGACAAAAACAACTCCAGGTAAAGACATAAAGGTATCTGCAAGAAAGAAATATCACAACATAATGCATGTCTCTCGTCCTTACTTGCATGGAAATGCCCTTCGTGCCATGAACTCACCATAACATGAAAGCGTAATAATATAAATACAATGGCATCGCATCACCCTTCGTGCTTTTACTCACATAGCATGGCACGACATCACCCTTCATGCTTTTCCTCACAATGATATGGCACGGCATCACCCTTTGTGCTTTTACTCTCAATAATATGGGACGGCATCACCCTTCATGCTTTACACTCTCCCTCACATGATAATGCATAAACAAAGGAATGACATCACCCTCTGTGCTTTACACTATTCCTTACCAAGCACATGTATATCAATGACAAACAAGGCATGAAGCATAAATAATGTCAAGGGGAGTGTTTAAACGAATATTTCAAATGAATCCCAATTACAACTTCCCAAGCCAACAATAGTTCAATAAACCCACAAGAACTTTTTTTTATTCAAGTATTCCAACAAATTTCACAAATGATCAACAACACAAGTATAGAATCTAGTATCTCAAGAATGTCGGCCGTAGCAATGTATTAATGATTACGCATATTGATGACCGAATTAAACACACCAATGTATTCTCAGAATTTTCATCAAATTGATGAAGTTATAATAAACTAAGTCTTAGTTTCTAACATTTAATACTAAGTTCTTAGTATCTAGGATCCAAGTAAGGCATGAGGCAAGAAGATCACGTAGTTCTACAAGGCACAGTTTATAACATATCTTTACCCCCGAGCATGGTTACCCTGGCATTTGTATATATGCTCGTCACCTCATATATGTATCACCCCCGCATGTAGCAAACAATGTCAAATAGTAGGAAAAATTCACTCAACAAAGTTAGGCAAAACACTTACCTCAAAGAAGGCAAACCGATACTCAAAATGAACTCCTCGGGTGATATGACATTCGGGCAACTCAAATCTAATCAAAATAATTTCAAAGTACAAATAAAACTCGTAAGAGACTATTCTGGATCATAAAGTCTCAAACTTTAACAAAGTCTTAAAATCGACCCAAAAGTCGACCCCCGGGACCGCACCTCGGAACCCGATAAATTTCACAAAATACGGCCACCCATTCAAGTATGAGTCCAACCATACTAGTTTCATTCAAATCCGACTCTAATTCGATGTTCAAAACTGAAAAATTCATATTATGAACTTTAGGACAAAACCTCCAATTTCCTCTGTAAAATTCATAATCCAATTACCAAACACGAGGGTAGATTCGTGATATAAGATCACAAATGAGTAGAGAACACTTACCCTAGTCCACAAGATGAAAATTTCTCCAAGAATCGCCTCAATCCGGGCTTGGAAATGTTAAAATGAAGCCAAAATCGTGATGTTTAAAAGAACACTGCCCAGGTCTTTTATGCATCGCGAACGCGGAAGAACTATCGCGTTCGCGAAGAAGAAAACAAAGGCTGCCCAGAATACCCCTTTGCGAACGCGAGATATGGGATGCGAACGCAATGAACAAGGGACAAGACTTACGAGAACGCGAAGAGAAAAATGATCACCAGTGCCGGGGGCCTAGTTTGCACTGCGCGAACGCAACATATTTAATGTGAACACGTTTAAGTAGGTGGCAGAACTTCCCGAACGCGAGAGGGTAGCTGCGGACGCAAAGAGGAAATATTCCACCCTCCAAAATAACACTGCGCGAACGCGAGTGCAAGGACGCGAACGCGATGAAGGAAAACCAGATGACAGATTCAACAGTTCAAAATATGAGGAAAATGTCCTGTAGCCCAACCGGAACACACCCGAGTCCCCCGGGACCCCGTCCAAACATACCACAAGTCCCATAACATAACACGGACCTACTCGAGGCCTCAAAACACACAAAACAACATGGTAATGACGAATCACACCTCACTTCGAATTCAATGAACTTTAAACATCAAACTTCCACAACTGATGCTGAAACCTATCAAATCACGTCCAATTGACCTCAAATTTTGCACACAAGTCACATTTGACATTACGGACCTGCTCCAACTTCCGAAATCGGATTCCGACCCCGATATCAAAAAGTCCACTTCCGGTCAAACTTCTCAAAAACCTTCAAATTTCTAAATTTTGCCAAACGACTCCAAAATGACCTACGGACCTCCAAATCCATTTTCGGACGCGCTCCCAATACCAAAATCACCATACAGAGCTATTCTCGGACGCAGAATCTCAAAAGGACATCGATAACATTGAAAATGCACTTCAGCCCAAATATGATGAATTTCTTCCAAAATGCCAACTTCCACAATAGGCGCCAAAATGATCCCGGGTTATCCAAAACCCAACCTGAACATGCGCCCAAGTCCGAAATCATCATACGAACCTGCTGGAACATTGAAATCCCGATTCCGAGATCGTTTACCCAAAAATCCACCTTAGTCAATTCTTCCAACTTAGAGCTTGAATCTTGAAGTTCATCCTTCCAAATCGATTTCGGGTAACTTGAAAACCAACACCGACGATTTACGCAAGTCATAACACATCATGCGGAGATGCTCGAGCTCTCAAAACTCCGAGCGAAGTGCAGATTCTCAAAACGACATGTCGGGTCGTTACATCCTCCACCACTTAAACACACGTTTATCCTCGAAAGTGCCAGGAGTCATTCTAAAGCTATCAAATCACGGTATAATCTTACTATGCATAAATCCGGGGGTGATTCCACGTCACCCTGATCCACATAAGCCCGCCAACACAACATAACTAGAGATCCTTATTTTGACCTTGGTCCCTAAAACTTAGAACCCAATCTCTATCATCCAAAATTCATTACAAGACCCGAATCCCACGTCTACACACTGTATAAGTCTGAACAAGCTGTATCAAGTCATACCCATAACCCAAGATGTAATCACATGATATACCCCATCATTTTGACACTTATAGTAGGAACTGCTGACCATCATTACTGCCCGAAAACAAATCTGGTACCGGTAGAAAACCTCATATCGATTAGAACCTCGTTCAAAACCCTCATACCCTACCGATGATGAAAGAAACACGCATAACCGCTTAATCACTCATCTGATCAAAAAGCCAAGAAACTCACTCGTCCGACTAGTGCCATTGTCCAAATCCTCAGCAAAAATACAGTTTTATTCTTCCAAACCTTCCTCATCCCAATACAACAATGCCATTCTCAAGTCTAGAAACCTCATCTCAGCCAATACAAGTAGCCCCACCGACAAGTATCAACAATAATCATATGGATCCCCACACAACCCGGTTCCGTACACTAACAAGTAATAACTCAGACATGATAGATAACAGTAAGAAAACTAAATAAGAAGACTACTAAGCAAGTTAAGCAGGCAGGGAAATATTTTAGCATTTTACTATGAACTATTTTCAACTAGGTGAAAGCAATATACACGAAAGAGGAACAAGGAGTCACATTTCATCACTGTACCATTGCGGCGTGCAACCTGATCCCATCATATCAATCCACATAGGGTACCCATCGAGCCACAATACTCAGGTTCGCTGATCACATGTGCGTCAACATCAACCACAACAGAGTGCATGAAAATATAACTGTGGGAAAATTATTAGGAACAAACAATACTGAGAAGGACAAGCACAACCATGGTGCAATAAGCAAATCAACATCACGAAGGCCACCTCGCCCATAGTGCCATAAGGCCTAAACTGTACCACAATATGCATGTGAAGAATCATGTAACCCTTACAACCCGTCACAATATAAGAGAGAAATATATGACATAAAGGCACGAATAACATCTATTTTGCCCGATGATATACATGTGGTAACAACTGCGCAAGAACAAACAAATCCGATCCGATAAAGAATACACATTCTCATTAGGCTCAAAAGCAACCTCCAAACCAATTTTTGATCATCCCCGAACATGAAATTAACCTTCCGAAAATCCATAGCAACCTTTCCATAACACCTACCATCAATCGCCCAATCCTCAACATTTATTCATGACTCGCAGTCAAGGAATAGTCTACCATGAGAACATCCAATCTTTAAACCTCGCGATTACCAACATCTTCATATCCAATTTCAACACCGCTACTCAAATTGCGGATGTGTCACCCACACTCCATCATTCTACAGAAAAATACATATAAGTCAACACATAATACACCTGCCAACATGCGAACTCTCCTACGATGGGAACAGTTAGTACCAGCAAAGGCTTAGACACCCGAAGTCATCCAAGTCATCAAGAACTCATATCCCTCCCTCCAAAACTAAACTGCAACCTCGTACATGCAATTTTTCAACCCATACGGCGCATCGCCCCTAACATGCTAACTCGCGACACTACGAAAATCTCATAGTCAACTCTGAACCATAAGTAAATTGAACACCTCATCAACCGAGAATCTTTTATTTAACTCAATCCAGGAGAACACCACTATACATAATATAGCTTCTATACCTGTGGTAAACACCTACTCCGGTCGTGGTCATAACCATGATAAATTCTTCAAAACTCAATAACACATAATCGAGTAATCAGAACCAACCGCCTCTAACTCAACCGAGTCACATAGATTGTCTACCTGAAAGTAATTCAATCTGATATGGTTGCCCTGAGGGAACTTCCTGGGAACCTGAAGCCATTTCTTGGATCACTCCAATATTGACATGTAGACCTTTCTTGACAAGGAAATACCGCAGATCTGATTACCATTCGCTACCTTTTTTAAGCCTATCTGTAGACAAATGCAAAAGTCCTTAAAGGCTACATAAGACCTGGAACTCGGCAGAACCTTCTCGATAATTGCTCATCTTACTCTAATCTTCAATACACGGATAATACGCGTCGAGCAATCCGTGCTTCACCAGCATATGCCCATTCAAAGAAATAACCAAGTAGTCTCTCGGTCCGGAAACTGATACGGCCCATGATCCTACAATCTGATCGTTATTAGCAGACTCCACCACTTAGCTCGAAGGCATAGAACACCTCATCAGCAACCCAAAGTACCATATCTTCATAGCATGCCCCGACCCCGTACGACTATTTAGCTGAATACTTTATAAAATTCATGCAATACTGATCATAGAACACCCCGAAGACTCTGCCCAACGCTTACCCATCATGGCAATAGTCAAACAATTTCCTCGAATGTTCTAAAATGATAACATATGCACTCCACTGCATGGAAACCTCATACGAGACACATGATCCAAACTCATCACGTAGGAGATAGCCTACCGATTATACTAAAATCGACATCTTACCATGAACCCACCTTAATCACAATAGCCTGGACACCAGTCAATCCTCCCAAATCTGTGCTTACCAACCATTCATATGAACCCGCCTCATGCCACAAATGAACGATTAGAAGATTTAACATTGCATCTGCTTCTGAGGCTAACACATCGCGATGATAATCAAGCATCCATAGCCCGTCGTAATCTATCTGCATCATCATCGATCGTCAGTGCATAGCGAATATTGAGTGCAGAACATCACATATGAGCGATTGGGAAGAGTCAAAGTCGTCGATTTCAAGCTGAAACAAGGTCGCACGATAAGGAAAGAAGAAAAGGGAAATTTTCCTAAATGCCTTGTAGCCTCCCGAAGATAGGTATGGACGTCATCATACCGATCTGCAGGACTCTACTAAACACTTGCTCATGACTAGTACAACCTACGAAGCTAGTGCTCTGATACCACCTGTCACGACTCGGAATTCACTAATCGTGATGGCACATAACCCAACCCGATAGGTAAGCCAATTAACGATTTTCCATTTTCAATTAATTTAATAACACAATTTAACAAAGGAGTTATATAAGTTGTATACATCCCCAAGGACTGGTAGTACAAATCATGAGCTTCTAAGAATAGAACGCAGGTACATCTTCAATCCCGGCAACCATAGAACACAGCAACAAAAGCAACCAATATCTACACACAATGTGCAGAAGTGTAGTATCACTACTACCGACCCCATATACTGAGTAAGTGTCTTGTCTAACCTCGTCGAAGTAGTGACGAGGCTTTGGTTAAAAGATTCTCATTGATGAAACCTGTAATGTAATTAACAATAAAACTATACTACAGCACAACAGAGTATAGCACACGAAACGATTATACAAAGCAATAACGGATACTAAGGGAAAACACAATTCAAGAGGTATCAAAATCTCACCCTATCCTTTCCTGAAAGCGAAAGCCAATAAATCACAACAATCATATCAAAACTTTCAAAATGTGAAAAATATACCCAAGATATCAAATTCAACGGCACGGCAACACCCTTCGTGCATATATCTCATCCTCACCAATTATGCGTAAAGTAGTACCAGCCAAATGACAAAAATGACAGATTGGGAAACACGCAAATAACTATGGGGGACGATAGTGTACATGAGCACATCAGTAACACACTGAACAGAAAACATATAGGTAATGACAATGATTAGGAAAAAGGAATGTAATTTGGACTAACTAGCAAGGTGAAGGCATGAAGACAAATATGTTAAATAAGGAAGCGGACACATGATCTTTATAAGTTAGCAAGTAGGGATAAGAACGACTAGTATGGAAGAAGACCAACACTTAAGTGCAACAAAACAGATGGCATGGATGAAATCCTAACAACAGGAAATAGGCATGCTATTAGCAAGTTTAAGGAAATTGAAGGATTGATAGCATGACAACAAGGTGATAGAGGATAAAGAAAGAACAGTAACAACATATAACATAGGAACCATGAACACGACAATAACAACTTCAGGTAAAGACATGAAGGTATCTGCAATAAAGAAATATCACAACATAATGCATGTCTCTCGTCCTTACTTGCACGGAAACACCCTTTGTGCCACGAACTCACCATAACATGAAAGCGTGATAATATAAATACAATGGCATGGCATCACCCTTCGTGCTTTTACTCACATAGCATGGCACGACATCACCCTTCGTGCTTTTACTCACAATGATATGGCACGGCATCACCCTTTGTGCTTTTACTCTCAATAATATGAGATGGAATCACCCTTCGTGCTTTACACTCTCCCTCACATGATAATGCATAAACAAAGGAACGACATCACCCTCTGTGCTTTACACTATTCCTTACCAAGCACATGTATATCAATGACAAACAAGGCATGAAGCATAAATAACGTCAAGGGGAGTGTTTAAACGAATATTTCAAATGAATCCCAATCACAACTTTCCAAGCCAACAATAGTTCAATAAACCCACAAGAAC
>AWOL01S0061677.1:0-74378 GCA_000715115.1 Nicotiana otophora
TTTAAAGTGTGTTTGGATAAGCTTATAAGAAGGTCAAACTCACTTATATCAATTGATTATAAGGAAAAATTAGCCAAAGTCAACTTATGATTTTTCAGCTTACAAGTACTTTTAATTTGACCAAGAAATTTTGTTTTGCTATTTTTAATATTTTTTCCGATTCTCTCAAAGTACCTTCTTAAGACAAAATTCATAGGATTGAACTCGGGAGAGGGAATTTTAGATTGCATATAGGATTGAATAGAGTAAGATCTTGAACCTGAGTATCGGGAACGGATTTGCGGTTAGGGTAGGGATATATCCAATCGCCTTGCTTGGTTACTATACAAGAATTAATAATGTGTTCTTGTTAATCCTGATTCTATAGGAATATAGACGTTAGGTTAACTTGAATAGACGAGTCATACTTCGGAAAAACACTACGAGTAATATTAACCCCGTCAATCAATAAACCAGATAAATTAATTAAATAATTTAAGTGGAAGACTCAACTGGATTGTTAGCTAACTCATAGCTCTGGAATATTTTCAAAAACTTTTTGCTCCCAAACGCACACGCAAGTATACGTGATCGTACAAGTAATATAGGATTGTAAGTTCAGATATCGTACCCACAGAGACTTGTGATTAACTATTTACTAAATTAAACTAAGACAATTAATTTATTCAAGTAATTCCTAAGGTGTGATTATTTAACTAAACTAATCTAGAGTAGTAAACTAAGTGATTAAAGAAAACAAGTCGGCAAGCTTAAAGACGAATTCAATGGGAGGAAATATTCCAGAGCTATGGGTTAGCTAATAATCCCGTTGAATTTTCTACTTAAATTATCTAATTAATTTATCTGGTTTATTGATTGACAGGGTTAATATTACTCGTAGTTGATGAGCGCAAAACACAACACAAATTTAATGCTCGCTACCCAATGATAGTACAGAATGATTATCATCTCCATAGGGATTGAATTTAAATTATGCTCTAGAAATTCCTGGTTTAACTGCTATTCAGGATGATCAAAACTTGATTGGAATAATTACGAACTACGATTAACTACTAAAATAAAGCAATTGACAATTGATGGCAAAGAACTAGAGATTAGCAGAGTTGGTTTCTTATCAACGTGAGAAATAAGGGTTTTGATATGATGGTGCAAGATTGTTATTTTGGATATGATATAGTTATATTTCACTCTTGAAGTTCTATCGATTCTCACGAATACAATAGGTGACTAGCTTATACTTCCGATTCAGACTCCTCTCTCAATTATATCTAAATCTTTCAAATAACCTAACGTGGAGTGCGGCAAAACTTGCAAGAATCTATTGGTAGGAATGATCTAAGAGAAACTTCTCGCGAATATTTCTCAATCTTAATTTAAACGGTAACTCAAAAATCTCTCTCGATTACTTTAAAGAATAACCAAAATAATCTGAGGCATACGCTGTAATAATATTTAATAAGATGTTCCTCTTTCGATTATACACTATAAAGAATAAAATCATAACTATATTAAAGCTCCTCTAATAAATTCAAGAAATTAAGCAATAGTGAAATCCATAAACAACAACCCAGTCACCAAATCATGTCAAACCCTAAGGTAAACTACTCCACAATTATGGAGGAAGTCAGCACAAATATAATTAAAGAGTGAGAAAGCATCAATCTAACGTTTTAATCTAAATTCCCATATTGAATTGATGGAAAGATGATGAAATCATGTGTACCTGCTCACTTACTCTAATGTAGAGGCCATAGACATTACCTTTCCTTCGCAAATCATGTTCCCTCACACCAAATATAGAGAGTAATTCCCCACACAATAAAATTCAATAACAAATAGGAACTTAAGATAGAAATAATTAACTCACTCTCAGAAATAGAATTCATGCGCTACAGAAAACGTACCATAGACTTGCCCGGCCCGTAGTGTAGTACTCTACTAATTTAAGCTCATTCAGTCACGGATCAAGTAGGACTTTAATTGGTTATAATGTAGGCTGCGGGACGGGTAGGTAACATGTATATATAGTGACTACACATCAATAAGTACTTTAATACATATACATTAACACATTAACCCCACACTTGTGTTAAACCAAACCCCAAACCTTACAACATAATAACCTCAAGCTCCCAATTTCTTTAAGCACATGCACGATGAGAACTACCACTAGCNGGTTGGTTAGAGCAAGTGAATAAATGTACAAAAGGAAACAGAACAAATATATTGCTGCTTAGCATCAAAGTTATTTGATTTTACTTTCCTCACTGTCAATGTTATGTGCTGTTTGAAGTGCATATGGAAAAATGGATGGTTACTCTTTTTATTGCTTGTGATGTTAATCGTACTGGTCGTGGCGAGATTTAATTTGGAATTTCCTTTAGTTCAAATTACCAAGAGATAAACTGTCTGATAATTGTTTATTAACTTCAAACTTCTGATAATTGTGGATAGTGAACTTGCAAACTACTTCTGTTGTTGAGACAATCTTTTAGACAAAATGTTTTCTCTCTTTATGATTTATGGAGGTCAGGGATATATTCATTTCAGCATATCTGCTTTCTATGTGATTCAGATGTTCTCTGAATTGAAGACCGTACTCTAGTTACCATCATGAATTCAATACTGGATCGTGTAGCTAAAGACTGTGGTAGACGGAATAGCTCAAGTGCGTCCACTAGTGGGGACATCTTTGAGCCTTTGTCAAGTAGTAATGGTGAGGCTGAAGGTGCAACACATTTAATACCATGTATTTGCTGATCAAACTCTTGCTTGGGCTGATTTTCTCTTTGACTGCCCTTTGTTATCTCTACAGCTAAGCAACGGGCAATTTTGGTAGAGTGGATAAACAGTCTTCTTCCTCACTTAAGTTTGCCAATAAATGCTTCTGATGAGGAGTTAAGAACGTACTTAGTCGATGGTACTATCTTGTGTCAATTATTGAACAAGTTGAAACCAGGTTCCATACCAGAGGTAGTAGTAATATATTGTATTTTACAGTACGTAGAAGCTAGGGGTGGTTTTGTTTTGATGATATGACTAACCGTATTTTTCATTCTAGTTTGGTGGTTCAGGTCATTCTTCGGGGTTAGGCTCAGAAAATATAAAAAGGTTTTTGGCAGCTATGGATGAAATGGGCCTTCACAGGTTTCAAGCATCAGATCTAGAAAAGGTTAACACTAATCTAAAGTTATGCTCTTGTGTTTCTAATACGTTTATATCATTTTAAATATGCTTATCATTGTACAAAATTGCTGTATGCATTAATTCACAGGCCATTGAGTTGTATATGTTCTTACATGCAGAAAAGTGTTACTTTCGGTACCGTTAGGCACAATCACGCATCTTTTTTCTGCTTTTGATATATTTAATCTGATACATCATCCAGGGATCCATGAAACTTGTTCTAGAATGCCTTTTAACACTTCGAGCAGAATTTATGCCGAATGTTGGAGGAGATGGTTTTAACACGCCATTATCTCGTAAATCTAGTACTAATGCAAGTACAAGATGTAAACAGTTGGGAGAAGATTTTGGATGTGCTGATGTAGCTTACAGACAGGAATTGTCGAGTACTCATTCTTCCCCATCCTCAACAGACGGGAAACGAAAGATAGGATCAGATTCAAAATTCCAGCGGGCTTTGAGAAGTCCTGTAATGGCAGGTTTGGTTGATTAGTTCTCATCCCTTAACCTTCATCCCTCCTCTAATCAACGATATCTCTTTCTTGGATTGTTGACTTCTCTTTTTTGAACTGTCTAGAGCCATCATCTGCATTGTTACATCACGTTGGACATAAATTCCATGAAGTATTTCAGCTTAAACAAGGGGGTTATGCTGATCTTCCGCCTTCAAAGATTTCCGAAATGATGAAATCTAACAGTTTGGATGTTAGTAACATAACCTTTTTGTCAATGAAGCTTCGAATAAAGTTTGCATCTGAAGTTTTGATTTCATACTTATTCCAACTTATTTTTGTTTCACCCAGATTGCCCCCACGCAGTCTCTTCTCAGTGTTGTGAATGGGATTCTTGATGAAAGCATTGAGCGGAAGAATGGCGAGATACCTCATGTGCGCACATAATAGATATAGATATTCATGCAGAGATTATGTTCTTTTCTACAAATACTTCACAAAAATCATGGCCTAACCTTTAGTTGTTTAACTCTGTCAGCGTGTAGCATGCTTGTTGAGAAAAGTCGTGCAAGAAATTGAGCGGCGAATCTCTACTCAAGCTGAACATCTTAGAACGGTATAATGAAGCATAGCTGTTTTTACTTTTTCCCCCAAATTCTCTTTATAATGAACCTGGCTCATGTCAATTTACTCTCTGTAGCAAAACAATCTATTCAAAACTCGTGAGGAGAAATACCAGTCACGGATAAGAGTCCTGGAAGCCCTTGCAACTGGGACTAGTGAAGAGACACAGGTGCTGTGGACTTCACTTTCTGTGAATTTTTTTCGAAGTCTGGAATATTTTACTTCTTAAAGAATTTATGCACCTGTCGCTCACACAATTTTTTCGTTTCAGATTGTAATGAACCAGCTTCAGCAGATTAAGGTAGTTCACCACCTGGCTTCATCTGCCGCATTGTTTGGCAATGATCAGTATATTTAGCTGTATATATGCATTCTATCCTTTTGTTTCCTGTAAATTTGTAGGTTTTAACTCTTAATATGATTTATCTATCTGATCTTTTGAAGATAAATACCTATACTTTCTAGCATCCGAGGTTTTTGCTTGTTTGAAGCAGTAGCATTGAGAGTGAAGCATTGTCATTACTTCTTTACATCAAAACATTATCTTCTCTATTATTATATGCTAACCTGCCTACAATTGATCATCACTTGTGTTAAATGAAACTTGCTACTTATTGAAAAGGATCTGATGTCTATATTCTGCGAGTATATTTCAGCTTATTGATTCTTTCCCACGATTTTAATGTTTGCCATCCCTTTTTGAATTGAAATCATATTACAGAATGTAAAAATCAAAATGGAGGAGGAAAAGAAAAATGAGGATCAGGATGTGGTTAGATTGATGAAGGAGAAGGATGATCATAGTCAAGAGATTGCAGCTTTAAAACAAGAAATGGAAATAGCTAAGAGAACATATGAACAACGCAGCGTAGAAATGGAAAAAGAGGCCAGAGAAGCTGAACAAAAGCTTGAGGAGAGGTTGAAAGAGGTTGAGAGCCTTTTAAAAGAATCAACAAACAGAGTGAAAGAAATCGAGATGTTTTCTGAATCAAAATCACAGAGGTGGAGCAAGAAGGAGAATGTTTACCAAATATTCACAGAATTCCAGCTTGGCGCACTACGTGTATGCTTTGATTTGTTTTCTCTTAATTTTTTCTAACATAATTCATTGTCTATCACATCTGATCTGGATCTCCATAAACATTCAGGAGCTGAGGTTTGCCTCTCAGTCAATAAAGCAAGAAGTAGTGAAAACACAAAGGAGCTATGCAGAGGAATTCAATCAATTAGGTTAGTGATGTATGAATAACATTTACTGGAAGTATATAGGTAGAAGATGTCAACACAGATTTTACTGTTAAGTGATTTAGTTGGATTTTTCTTATGAAGTGGAATTTTATGATAGGTGCAAAATTTAGAGCACTAGACCATGCTGCTGCAAACTACTCTGCCGTCCTTGCTGAGAATCGCAAACTACACAATGAGGTCCAGGAGTTAAAAGGTATTGTTATATTATGAAATTTTAGAACTAAGAGACCCGGAGATTTCTCTCCTTTTGCTGTTACTTATGAATACTTTTCAAATTAGGAAATATTAGAGTGTATTGTCGGATAAGGCCATTCCTTCGTGGACAAAAGGAAAAACAGACAGTGGTTGAATACATCGGAGAAAATGGGGAGCTAGTTGTTGTAAATCCTTCGAAACAAGGAAAAGAAGGCCGTAGGTCCTTCAAGTTTAATACGGTCTACAGTCCAACTGCAATACAAGGTTTTTCAGATTCCTCCAAATTATGCCAGATCAAAGTTCCTATATACATATTCTGTAAAATTATGTTCCATGTAATGAATAATAAAATGAATTTCACAATTTCTACCTTTGCAGCTCAAGTGTATTCAGATATTCAACCCTTAATACAGTCTGTACTTGATGGTTTTAATGTATGCATATTCGCCTATGGTCAGACTGGCTCAGGGAAAACGTATACCATGGTAAGAATTCCGTCCTATATAAATTTGGTAAATATGTTTACACATCGTTTAACATTGCTGAAGTCTAGTTAAATTAACCTCCAGACTGGCCCTGAAGGAGCAAGCGAGGAGGATTGGGGAGTCAATTATCGCGCTTTGAATGATCTTTTCAGAATTTCTCAAATGAGAGAGAGCACTTTCAAGTATGAGATCAAAGTTCAAATGATGGAAATATATAATGAACAAGTTCGTGACTTACTGTCAAGTGATGGTTCTCAAAAAAGATATCCTTTACTAAATTTCGATTGTTTCACCTTTCCTGGCATTGCATCCACTTTGCTCCCTTTCTACATTAAACAATTTATCAATTTGGAAACATTCTACCAAAATGTTTTATTTATCCCTTCCTTTTCTCCCATGCTGCATTTCTTACAATTTCAAATAATTACAAAATATCAATATGATGTTTGATCCTTGAGCCGAGGGTCTATCGGAAACAGCCTCTCTGCCTTAACAAGGTAGGGGTAAGGTCTGCGTACACGTTACCCTCCCCAGACCTCACCTGTGGAATTACACTAGGTTTGTTGTTGTTGTTGTTTGCAATATATCATGCATCTGCCACTGTTTTCCTTGATTTGCGCACACTTGGGATTTTATCTACCTCTCAACCCAATGGGTTAGCTGTCCCAGAAGCAAGCATGTTCCCGGTCAATGGAACCTCTGATGTCTTAGACTTAATGGATACGGGATTGAGAAATCGAGCAAAAGGTTCCACAGCCATGAATGAAAGAAGTAGTCGATCACACAGGTTCAAAACAAAGAAATCATCTCTGGATTTCAATTTTTAAACTACATGTTTTTCTCTTTTAAATTTTGATAGGTCTTTAACTTTTATTGCAATATATGTCCAGCATCGTGACTATCCATGTTCACGGGAAGGATATAAAGAGTGGTTCATCAATGCATAGTAGCCTTCATTTGGTGGATCTTGCTGGAAGTGAAAGGGTAGACCGCTCTGAGGTGACGGGAGATAGACTAAAAGAGGCACAACATATAAATAAGTCATTGTCTGCTTTAGGAGATGTCATCTCAGCTTTGGCACAGAAGAATGCTCACATTCCATACAGAAACAGCAAGCTCACTCAAGTCCTTCAGACTTCATTAGGTAATTCTCTTTCTATACAAAAAGATTTTGCTTCCAGTTCCTTGTACAAATGGTAGACTAATAATCATGTAGTATCAGTATTGGGGGGTGGGGGGTGGGGTGGGGGGGGTGTGTTAATGAATGACATTGTTGAGATAATTTGTAGCATTGGTGTTAAATAATTTCAACACCTTCTTATGTGCAAGCCATTTTACCTTATGAATAACGTATGTAGTTCGAACATATATAATTATAATTTGATAGCTTCAGCCATTTTAATCTTGCTCCATAGGTATTACACCTTATTTGCTTTCTACTTGCTTTCATGGAAACAACCACAGCATCACCTATGCCCTAATAGATTTAATATATCTTTTTCCTCATTGATAGGGTGGTCCTTTTGCAGTAACTCATAATACTATTTTATTGTACAGGTGGTCAAGCAAAGACACTTATGTTTGTGCAACTTAACCCTGAAGTTGCTTCATATTCAGAAACCATGAGCACATTAAAATTTGCTGAGAGAGTATCTGGAGTTGAGCTAGGCGCTGCTCGAAGTAGCAAAGACGGCAGGGATATCAGAGACTTGATGGAGCAGGTGCTCTATTAACTTTCTAATTCTACTAGATTAGAACCTTTTAATTGTTGCTCTTGAATTGATGATGCAATATTTTTCTTTTCCGGAGTCCAATTACTTAAACGTGAATCTGATTAATCCCTCTCAAGTAAATTACTAAATTGGAGCAAAGAAGAGGATTTGGTTATTTAAGTAAGTTGGACAAAAGGTGAGACTATGATCATGGCAATGATACTAGTTGCCTGGTATGAGTTAAAGGACCAGAATATAGTGTAGTTTGGCTGCTGAGTTTCTAATTTGCATATTTAGGTAAAAATAGAACTACCTCTTGCCATCACAAATATCGATTAGGTGATTCACAGATTTTAATCTTGTAAGGATGTGCATTTATCATCCTCCTCCTGGTCATCATCATCACCATTATTACGTTTCAGACACGCCACTTGTTTTACATTAATGATGATAAAGAAAAGTTAACATTGTTTGAGGATATAGAACGGAGGATTTTCCATCACGCAGCTACATTCTACTATCTGACTGATGCTTTTCTTTCTTATTTTCCAATTAAAGAAAATTGAGTGAGAGATGATATGCTGCCTAACTTAGAGTTTCCTGTGCTGAAGCATGTCAAATGCTGTCCATTGTTAACTTTTAATGTTCCAGGTCGCGTCTCTCAAGGATACAATAGCTAAGAAAGATGAGGAGATTGAGCAACTGCAGCTTCTCAAAGATCAAAAGAATGTTTCCCCAGAAGCCAATGGTGAGAAACGCAGTCCAAATTCATTCAGGTATGGTGCTTCATCTCCAGGAAAATGTTTATTTGGTGGGACTTAGAATGTAGTTTGAAATTCTCTACTTACTGAGAAAGCAGCTTCTGATGAGGCTGCTCAAAGAGTAGTGATCAGAATTATTTAGCTACGTGACGAGTTTAGACACCAAATGGAGTCCCTCCAGCAGTCTCCATCTGAGACTGCTCGACGGATTCTAAATCAGAATATTTCTGCAGATGCTGATATCTTTGTGTTCAGCGACGCAGATAATGAGGAAAGACTAAGTGATATGCTATCTGATATTGGTCTTTCTGTGGGCACAGAAACTGATGGATGTGCTGAAAGCAGCAATCCTTTCCCTGAAGGAGACAAACCACCAGAGAACACAAATAAGTAAGTAAATATCATCCCATCATGCTTGTGCTTTCTACAGAATGTTAATTTTATGAAACATAAGAGAATAAATAAAGATCTCAAAGCTTTATTTTATATAGAAACTAAACTATCATGTGAAACGTTGTTATTAACTACATGGAAAAGGTAAGGCAAGTTGGTTGAGAATTCAAACAATACTTATTGCACTAAAGAACCTGGAACTTTATAGACTTAACTCACCCCCTTTGAATTAAGGTATTCCAACTTCCGGCAGCGAGCCGGCTCAAAGGCTAGGCAAGTAAGGCATATGCCTTAGGCTCCCAATTTTAAAAGGAATAGGTTATGTGTTAATTTTTCCTTAAAAAAGTTAAAGCATTTTATTGTAAAAATTTGTCATTGTGAAGTTGATGTGACTGTTGAGGGATGGAATAATCCTCTAGGGTAAAGTAAACATATCTTTATAATTTCCTTAAACTTGATGTAACCTTCATTTTGCATTTTTTACATTCTGACCACTAAAACCTACAAGTATTATTTTAAAAAATTGAGATTGCTAAATGATGAGAATTTGAAGGGAAACAAATATTGTATTAACTTTTGATGATCCTTAAAGCATAATAGCCACTCTAATATTGATGGCTTATACTTATATTTTGAGTTAAAAGTGTTAAGAAAAATTGTACAAATAGAAGATAATATACTTAATTACATAAAAAGGCTTGATTCTGTTACAAATGCCTAACAGTTGTCTCAACGGAAATAAGTTTTTCAAAATAAAAATATATAAGGTCAGAAACGTCTCAAGAGTAAATAAATCGGTTAGCTATATTATCAATTAAAAAATAGTTACTAAAAAAATCGATTATAAAAAATTTGGGCCTCTAATTGTAGTCACGCTTTAGGCCCTCAATTATGTCGAGTCGCCCCTATCCGGCAGTGTTGAACTGGTGCATGTTTTTGCCTTTTATATTGAGCTAATTGCTTGACTATCATCTTATACGATCTTTTGCAGACATAAAGCTACATATAAAATTCCTAGATCACCACAAAAATCAGTGAGGGATTCTCCGAAAGTCTCAAATGGTATGTTGATTAAGCATATGTTTAATGACTACCAATAAGCCAGTCCCTTGGCTAAAGATTAGTGGTGTAATTGGAATTTCCTCAATATGTTTCAGGTCTGGGAAAATCGATCAGTGCAACTAATTTGTTGGCCAAACCTACAAAAAGGTGGCAGTAATATGATGTAGTTGCTGTATTTATCAAATTTCCTTCTTTCTCCTACAGTCCCTTGCATGAAAGTTTTCCTACATTGTACAGATTCTTTTCATTGACCAGAGAGTCCCCTTTTAGTGTCTAGGACTATACATGACCCTTTTATGTTTTTTGCTTCAATAGTGTTACTCTTTTTTTTTTCCTTTCTTTTTTTAGGATATAGTACACTCAATTCTTTTATGTAGGTTATTATTTCTCTATAAGGAATTCAGCGAGTAAATCTTGTATAAAGCCTATCGCGTTGTAACATACAAGTGTTGTTTTATCAGCAAATTATCTTTTGGTTACTCATATACTGGACATGCTTCAACATGTTTCGACGAGAAACCTCTAGCAGCATTTCGAGTTGTAGAAATAAGTTACTGCTTTTCGAAAAGTAAGGTCAGAGACAAGAATTGCAGTTCATTTTGGTAAAGAACTACATACTAAAAGCAAATCTTGCAAAGGACAAAATATCTGACGGCAATCTGGTGTCAATCTTGCTTGATTAGTGATTTCGCACAAGTTTCACCACCTAATTCTACTTTAAATTTTATTAAAAATTCATCCATTTGTTGTGTAAGGTATTTAATCCCACCAATTCCTTATGGTAAAACAAGAAGAGATTATTTGAAGCAAGCAAGAAGCCTACTCCCATCGAAAACATTCAAAAGCAAAAAATGACTTAACTAAGCATACTGTACTACTTATTATATATAAGTAACAATTATATTTTAAATCACCAAATTTCTGAACGACATATCGTTATAGTCAACTACGTGAAAGAATTTTTTTAAAATAAAGTATCCGAGGGTGTACAAGGTGGACAATTCAGTGAGTAAAAAGCGCAAAAAAGCACCTATTACTGAAACATTCATCCCTATTTCCAGGTTAGTAAAGTGACAATAAGGCTCTTCTTTTGGAAATACCTTGAACCATTCTTGGAATTTTATATGTAAATGGTTGCAGAAGGGAAGAAAAAGAACTAAAAAAATGTAGTTGTGGGTGAACGTCTATGTAGACTATGGATGAACTAAACTCAAAAGTGAAAGCAAAGCAGGCTCAAATCTGCCAAATTCATCAAAAAAATAGTTGTAAGCAAAAGGTATAACATCATAATGGGGGACCAAACAATTTAAGGCTGAGATATAATTCTGAGTAGGATTGATTCTACTTATAGTGTAGACATGGGCTATGGTTACAACGATAAGACCTGTACCTAAGTCATACCAAACAGATTACCAGACTCACGGTATTCTTTAAAAATTAGTTATACGATATGCATATGTGTCGTTTATTATTCAAAAAATTGATAAAAAATCGTTAAAGATCATGTTTAAATCCTCACAGAAACAAAAACTGTTAGTATGTGATTTCTTTCCATTTACTTAAAACAAACTAAATGTGTAATAGTCAAGAGGGAGACCCTTTTTGGAAAGTACGGGAGCCGTAGAAACCCCACCAATTTGTCATTGTTTTATTGTGTTTGTCTAGCAAAGAGGTGGACAACCCATCAGCAGAGCCAGCCTAGCCTTTAGACAAACTAGTCAGCAATCAAACTTTCCTTTAATTGCAGACGACAAATTGCTAAACATAGCATCCCACGCCTCTTATATTCCTACTTAATCCTAGGGAGGATCCATTAGACAGTTCAACTCAACTAATTTAAATAACCATATACAAACATATGAAAGCAAACCAAGCCACGTAGTCTCCAATGTTTCCTTATCACAAAATATTAGTAAAATATCTCTTTGCAAACTCAACTTTGAGCATTCACCAATTCTTTATAGCAAACAAATCATGACACACCCTTTAGAGAAGTTCAAAATCTCTGAACAGAATCACATAATAGTGGCGATAATAACGCCACTGAATGGACCCATTAGCTCTTTGTAAACATTAAATAATTACATGATTCATAGTCAAAGTTGAAAATAATCACTAGTGAGTCACTAACACGTGCTTTACTCCATCTGTACTGCACTATTATTATTAACAAAGCAGCAGCAGGCCAAGAATAGAAAATTAGCAGTACTAGAATACAAGAATGAATTTCTAAGAAGACCACCTTTTTCCTTCAGATTACAATTACAATGAAGGACGGGTGACCAAACTTTTCAGTCACAAAGAAAGAACCTTTTCTTGAGTCTTCATACTACAATAAGTATTCTCAACTCATACCTTGTTCTAACGCTATAAAAGAACCCTAGTCACTCCCAAAGAAAAGATACCAATCTTTTGGCCTATCTCTTACTTTGGGGTACATATTACAGTTTTATTCTTTCGGATCTCAACTTAAAACACTCATTCATCACCTTGTCACAATATACACACATTACTGGATTTGAATGATTAGATAACAAAACTCATCAGCAAATTGGACTAAACCCTCCTGTTGCTCTATATATACAATACTAAACGAATTGGTGTAGTTTTCTTGCCTCTTTCCCAAAAATCTCTTCTATTTTTTATTCTTTTTTCAACATCTCTGTGTCAAGGGATTTACCTAAGCTACAGCTGAGATGCTGCAGCTGCCGCGACAATTGAAGCCTTCAATCCTCCTCACAGGAGCTGGCTTATTCCCGAATTTCACTCGAACAAAGCCTCCTCCGCTCATAATGGTGGAGGAGGGTGGCGGTGGCGAGGGCGCCACTGCTCTTTCCGGGACTGGTAGTATAGGAACAAAATTGTGGTTGCCAAACTGAGCATCTTGGATCAGGGGATTCCCAGCCCTGCTAGGTGGAGATCCCCCATAAAAGAATGGAGGAGATGAAGCCACCTCAAAATTGGCTTTATCAACTTCATAATTCCCCTGTTCACAGATAAAATCAAAACTTGTCAGCTATCAGTAAGTGGTCAACATACTAAGATTATCTAGAAAAAAATCAACTACAGTATTATGTTTCTTTGAAACCACTGTTTAGAATGTCTCATCTCTTCAAATTAGCTACTACTTCAATCGCATAAATCCCAGTTTATGTGTTTTAACTGAGAATGGAGTTTAAAAAGAAAGAATTTTGAAACTTGTGGTCTTTTAGTCTTAAACAGATATTTATGTAACAGAAAAATCGGAAGTTTAAAGCTATTTTTTTAAATATAAAAATGAGCTTTTTTTGGGAACAAACTATAAAAGAAAATGTGCTAAGTAAAATGAGGGATGGGAGGGAGTACAAAACTTGTTCTAAAGCAGAAAACTGCAGAGTTATGGAGTCGTAGTTTTAGCTATTCCATTCAAATGAGTGTCCCACTGCCTTATCTTACTAGTTAGGAGTAACAGAAAATGCCCAAAAGAAAGATGCAACATATCAAAGATGGATGACATAAATTTTCAGTGGATAAATTTCTATTAGGAACCAAAATTTAAGATGATTTACTTGAATCCCCTTTCAAAAAGGAGGAAAAAGATCAGATTTTCATTTTCTTTTTCCAATAAAAAAGACACCTTGAGCAGAAAATCACCTTAGTGAGGATGATATCAAGCAGTTCAGTTCCGGCCTTCAAGTCGCGAGCCTCCATTTCTTGATTGCTAAAAATCCAAAAATAAAAACATCAAAATAAGCAAAAAGATAGAAAGAGAGAAGAAAAATTGCGATAAGCTTAAAGTAGGGAAGAAAAGGGCCTAACCTGATTTGCAGCAAATGACAAGGTCTGATTGGTTCTTCAGATGGAGAATTGAAAAAGCTAAGCTTACGGCAGGGTTTGGGGTAAACGACACCGTTTGACACAGAGATGATGTCTCCTCCTCTCACTGTCTCTCCAACTCCAACACAACCACCCACCAAAGCCTTCTGTTGACAGGCGTACATATTCATCTTCTCCTTTTTATTTATGTTCACAACAGATCCAAAGCCTAAAAATCAAAGTAAAATGTTTACAACTCTTAATTAAATCTCTACCTCCATATCCACAAACATATAATATATATGAAATTACTACTATAAATAAACATTGAAGAAAAAAGGAGAGGTACCTGGTGGGTTAACAAGTGGATGTCTGTGGGAGGCGAGAGAGAGAGAGAGAGATTTTAGGGGAGAGTGAGGCGGAGAAAAAAGAGAGAAGAGATGGGATTGGGGACAGACTATTCATAGGAGAGGAGAGAGAAAACAAAATGCGTGATTATCCATTCTTTTCATTTGAATTTCTTTTTTCAGATATATTCTTTTCCTATCACGACGTCTATAAAATATTTCGGTACTGGTGTATAAAAATTCTTTTTATTATTATTAATAATTGTTGACGAACTGTATGAACAGTCAGTATGGCCAAATTTTTAAAATTAAGAAAAGTATTTTTGGTAAAAAATAATTTATATTTGTTAAGCAATTTAAAAAGTATTTTAAGCATCAATTAGTATTTAACCAACATTTTAAAAAATTCTTCTAAATATATTTTCTCATATACTCTAAAGCTTTTCAAAAAGAACTTCTGTTTCTATTCAAAAGTATTTTTTCTTCTTCTAAAAGCATAGTCAAACTTCTCAACTTAAAAAAATAGCTTGGCCAAACATACTATAAGTGATAATGTAATAAGTAAGAATAATGTAGTATGTTTGCTCAAACTTCTAAAATTAGCTTATTTTGAATTGTGCTTTTCAAAAGGCGTCTTTTGGTGAGAAGCAGTTTGTGTTTGGCTAAATAATTTAAAAAATACTTTTGAGCAGCAATTAGTATTGCCAAAGCTTTTAAAAAAAATACTTCTAAGTTATTTTCTCAAATATGCTTTTAAAAAAATTCATTTGAAAAGAAGCTACTTTTTCTGTTTTTTAAAAACTACTTCTGCTCTTACTTAAAAGTTTTTTTTTTTTTTCTAAAAACTTGGTCAAACACTTTAATTTAAAAAAAAAAAAAAAAATTTAGCCCCAAAAGCACTTGGCCAGAAAAAACATTTGACCAAACATGCTTATTGTGAAGGTTATAAAGTCCAGTTTTTTCCCATTAGGAAAATATTTTAATCAATAAAACAACATAATTCACAGGTCATAAGAAAAAGATGTTTGGAAAAGGAAAAAGAAGAGGAACTTATTTACCTTCAGTGGCTCTTTTCTAGTAGTATAGTCAAATCTACTGGTCAAATTTATGAAATTGAAATAACGATTGTATCCATTACTGATAGTGATAATGGCTAATAGAATTAGTGTCTAACTCGTTTGTTTTATCTTTTCAATAATATCCATTACTAAAAGTGATAATGGAGTTTGAAATGAGACTTTTATTCGGATGTATACACTGATAATGAGAATGGGAAACTGGGTCCCCCTTTGCTAAAAAGAGTTCACACTATTTTATTCTAAAACATTTTAAAATATATATATTTCACACAATTGCATTTCTATATAGCTTTTGTTATAAGAAATATCACGGTGGATGTCTACTCTTCCTTCATGATCTTTATCTCAAATACTTAATGACATATTCACTGACATATTTTCTATGTTTAATGATATATTCAATGACATATTTTTTTCACATTTCATGCATATATAAAGGCCTTGTAATAGATAGAAAAATACACAATTAAAGAAGAAATAAAATCTCTTCCTTCTCTCTATCTCCATTTCTTGTTCATGTTTTACTAAATTGCTTTTATTTTATAACACGTTATCAGCACGAAATTCTAGCCAACTGAGTTATTATGATGCGGCCAATGCTGGTGGCGTCATTTAATATTAATAATATGGTAAGAACGATGACGGTATAAGATGTACAACGCCAGCATATATTCGGCTATCACAGTTAGCTTTTTCTAATTAGTTTTCAAGTTTCTTTACACTTTGCTATTTATGTTTCCATACATGAACAAACTTGCTTTACGGAAAAGTTTTTCTTGAAAATTCATCAAATCATGTAAAGATTTTTGGTGTAAAGAACGATAAATATTTTTCTTATAACAAGTATTATGTTCCTATGTGTTAATATTAAGAAACACGAAGTGAAGACTTTTGAGATAGCACATATTTTTCCTTTTTATTTTATCACATTTCTCTTCCATTTTAAAGTGGGATAATTATCACAAATGTCACATAGATTTTAATTGATTATGTATTTTTCTATATTTGCTTGATACTTTTTATTTGATTGAGTTCAGTTAATGAAAGTTCGCATATGCAAATTAAATTCAATCGCCACCAATAGTGAAAACATGTCCCATAAGTCTAAAACAAGATATGATGTTACCGATGAGGTATGAATGGATGTGGACGTGGTAATGAATGAAATTATAATAGGCATCATTATGGTAATGAGAACAATAATGGCTCTCAAAATAATCCTTCACTTTGTGAAAGTGATGCTTGTCATTGATATGGCATGAGATTTTATAAAACACGCATGGATTATTGTGTTCCATTCCTGAAGTGAATGTGAAAACAATGTGATAATCATTATGAATATATATTCATTCTTGGAAGAATATGAACGTGCTATTGGTAGTAAATATACCACACTCACCTCTAGAAGGGGGTTTGAGATGAAATAATAAAATAATATTATTATTATGGCATGAATGGTCATTGGCCACGTACCTATTGTACGCCAAAATATTTTGGCAATGTGATTATAAAAGGACAACAATAATGCAAGAAACAGATCTTGCATCTAATTTTGACCATGACCATAATGGTATAACTTTCTCTTTAAAAGAGATATTCACCATATAGATGTTGATGAATATATGGTAGTACAAAATTAATTGAAGGCTCTCGAAGAGCTACTATAACTCTGCCTAAGGGAACAATACTTATCATAGAGAATACAATGTTCTCCTCCAAGTCCAAGAGGAACTTGTTGAGTTAAAGATATCCGCTGAAATAGATTTCATATTGAGACAGTAGATGAGAATAATCTCAAATATCTCATTGTTACCAAGAATGTCTCTAGACAGAAAAGAGTTATTGAAAAGTTCTCATCTTTATCTTTGTGGCCTGTATTGGACAAAAATTAGTGCAATTGAGGCACATTCTATCATAAACCAAAAGGTTACTGATTCCAATACTTTTGTAATTTGGCATGATCGATTGGGACATCCTGGATCAATTATGATGAGACGAATTACAGAAAACTCAAATGGGCATCCATTAAAGAATTTATAGATTCTTTTAAATGATGAATTTTCCTGCACTTCTTGTTATCAAAGCAAGTTAATTATTAGATCATCACCAACAAAGGTTGGGATTGAGTCTCCTACGTTTTTGGAACGTATACAAGGAGATATTTATAGACCTATTCACCTACCTAGTGGGCCGTTTAGATTTTTATGGTCTTAATAGATGCATCTTCTAAATGGTCTCATATGTGCCTATTGTCATCTCGCAACCTGGCATTTGCAAAATTAATGACACAAATAATTCGATTACGGTCACAGTTTTTCGATAATCTAATTAAGTCTATTCGACTTGATAATGTTGTTGATTTTTCATCCCAAGCATTTAATGATTATTGCTTATCAATTGGGATAAGAGTGGAACATCCTGTAGCTTATGTTCACACTCAAAATGGCCTTGCAGAGTCTTTGATTAAACGTCTGCAATTGATAACAAGACCGTTACTTATGAAAACGAGATTACCCACTTATGTTTGGGGTCATGTCATTTTGTATGCAATAATACTAATTCGTCTCAGACTGATAAATTATCATAAATATTTCCCGTTGTAATTAGTTTTGGGTCATGAACCTAATATATCCCATCTAAGAATTTTTGGATGCGCTGTATATGTGCCTGTAGCACCACTATATCGCACCAAGATGGGTCCCCAAAGAAGGTTAGGAATATATATTGGGTTTGACTCGTCCTCCATTATTCGCTATCTCGAAACATTAACGGGAGATTTGTTCACTGCTCGATTTGCAGATTGTTGATTCGATGAGACATTTTTCCCAAAATTAGGGGGAGAAATTGGTGAAATCAAACGGGAAATTTCGTGAAAAAATTCATCATTGTCTTATCTTGATCCACGTCCTCTATTTGTGAAAAAGAGGGGCAAAAGATTATCCATTTGCAAAAAATAGCAAATCAAATGCCAGATGCATTTACGGATCTGAAAAGGATAACGAAATCACATATACCTGCGGAAAATGTTCCAATCCGTATTGATGTCCATGTTGGACAATCTTCTAGTGGCATAGCTAATGAGTCAAAAGCACGCCTAAAGCATGGCAGACCATTGGGTCTTAAGGATCTAATTCCTAAAAAAAGGAAAATAAATTATCGAGATGACACTACGAAAAAGTCTCATAAAGAAACCCATGATTTAAGCAATCCTGAGACTCAAGAAAATAAAGAACTGTCAATAAATCCAATCGATATTTAGACAAATTTGAATCGATTGAATATAGTGGTGGATTATGTCTTTGCATACAATATTGCATCTATCATTATGCAAGATAATGAGGATCTTGAACCTCAATCTATTGGAGAATATCGACAAAGACGTGATTGGCCAAAATGGCAAGAAGCAATCCAATCTGAGTTGGATTCACTTGCGAAACGTGAAGTTTTTGGGTCTGTAGTCCAAACACCTAATGTTGTTAAACATGTTGGCTATAAATGGATCTTTGTACGTAAAAGGAATGAAAAAAATGAGGTATAAAGATATAAGACACGCCTTGTTGCACAAGAATTTTCACAAAGGCCTGATGTCGATTATGAAGAGACGCATTCTCCTGTTATGGATGCTATAACGTTCCGTTATCTCATTAGTCTTGATGTCCATGAAAAGCTTGACATGCATTTAATGGATGTGGTTACAACCTACCTTTACGGCTTACTTGATAATGAGATATACATGAAAATTCTCGAGGGATTTAAAATGCATGACGCACATAATTCAAAGTCCAGGAAAATGTTTTCAATCAAATTGCAAAGATCTTTGTATGTTCTAAAGCAATCAAGAAGAATGCGGTATAGCCGCTTTAGTGAATATTTATTAAAGGAAGGTTATATAAATGGTGCCATTTGTCCATGTATTTTTATAAAGAAAATAACATCGGAGTTTGTTGTACTTGTCGTATATGTTGATGACATAAACCTTATTGGAACTCCTACAGAACTCCAAAAGGCAATTGATTATTTAAAGAAGGAATTCAAGATGAAAGATCTCATAAAGACAAAATTATGTCTTGGTTTGCAAATTGTACATTTGGCAAACGAGATTTTTGTTCATCAATCTGCCTACATAGAAAAGGTATTAAAATAGTTTTACATGGATGGAGCACATCCATTAAGTACTCTGATGGTTTTCAATTACTTGCTGTGAATTAGGACCCGTTCCGACCTCAAGAAAATGGTCCTGAAGTACCATATCTTAATGCAATTGGTGCACTAATGTATCTTGCTAACACTACAAGGCCTGACATAACTTTTTTAGTTAATGTCTTAGCAAGATATAGCTCTGATCCTACAAGGAGACATTGGAATGAAATCAAACACATATTGCGGTATCTAAAAGGGACTACCGATATGGGCTTATTTTATGACAATGATTGCAGTCCCGGTCTTGTTGGTTATGCCGATGTTGGGTATTTATCTGACCCACACAAAGCTCGATCTCAAATAAGCTATGTGTTTACATGTGGAGGCACTGCAATATCTTGGCGATCGACTAAGCAATCAATCGTGGCTACTTCATCTAATCATGCTGAGATAATTGCTATTCATGAAGCAAGTCGAGAATGTGTATGGTTGAGGTCTGTAATACACCTTATTCGAGACAAATGTGGTTTGAAGTGTAACAAACTACCCACAATTTTGTATGAAGACAATGCAGCATGCATAGCTCAATTGAAGGGAGGATTCATAAAATGAGATAAAACAAAGCACATTTCACCAAAGTTATTTTTCACACATGATCTTCAAAAGAATAGTGATATCAGTGTGCAGCAAATCCGTTCAAGTGATAATATGGCTGATTTATTCACCAAATCTCTACCGACGTCAACCTTCAAGAAACTAGTGTACAAGATTGGGATGTGAAGGCTCAAGGATGTAAATTGATGCTCTCATCAGGGGGAGTTAATACGCGTTGTACTCTTTTTCCCTTACTAGGTTTTATCCCACTGAGTTTTTCTTGCAAGGTTTTTAGTGAGGCACCCTAGTGGGTTGCTCTAGTGGTAAGCACCCTCCACTTCCAACCAAGAGGTTGTGAGTTCGAGTCACTCCAAGAGTAAGGGAGGGAGTTCTTGGATGGAAGAAGTCAAGGGTCTATCGGAAACAGCCTCTCTATCCCAGGGTAGGGGTAAGGTCTGCGTACACACTACCCTTCCCAGTCCCACTAGTGGGATTATACTGGGTTATTGTTGTTGTTGTTATTTTTAGTGAGGCAACCAAAAAGCGTATTTCTAAACATGTGTATTCTTTTTCCTTCACTAGGATTTCTTTTTCTAATAAGGTTTTAACGAGACACATTATCTATGGACACCCAAGGGGGAGTGTTATAAGAAATTTCAATTATGGTGGATGTCTACTCTTCCTCCATGATCTTCATCTCAAATGCTTAATGACATATTCAATGACATATTTTCTATGTTTAATGACATATTCAATGACATATTTTCTTCACTTTTTATGCCTATATAAAGGCCTTGTAATAGATAGAAAAATACACACAATTGAAGAAGAAATAAGAATCTCTNAAGGATGTAAATTGATGCTCTCATCAGGGGGAGTTAATACGCGTTGTACTCTTTTTCCCTTACTAGGTTTTATCCCACTGAGTTTTTCTTGCAAGGTTTTTAGTGAGGCACCCTAGTGGGTTGCTCTAGTGGTAAGCACCCTCCACTTCCAACCAAGAGGTTGTGAGTTCGAGTCACTCCAAGAGTAAGGGAGGGAGTTCTTGGATGGAAGAAGTCAAGGGTCTATCGGAAACAGCCTCTCTATCCCAGGGTAGGGGTAAGGTCTGCGTACACACTACCCTTCCCAGTCCCACTAGTGGGATTATACTGGGTTATTGTTGTTGTTGTTATTTTTAGTGAGGCAACCAAAAAGCGTATTTCTAAACATGTGTATTCTTTTTCCTTCACTAGGATTTCTTTTTCTAATAAGGTTTTAACGAGACACATTATCTATGGACACCCAAGGGGGAGTGTTATAAGAAATTTCAATTATGGTGGATGTCTACTCTTCCTCCATGATCTTCATCTCAAATGCTTAATGACATATTCAATGACATATTTTCTATGTTTAATGGCATATTCAATGACATATTTTCTTCATTTTTTATTCCTATATAAAGGTCTTGTAATAGATAGGAAAATACACATAATTGAAGAAGAAATAAAATGTCTTACTTCTCTCTATCTTCATTTCTTGTTCATGTTTTACTAAATTGCTTTTATTTCATAACAGCTTTTATAATTTGCAATAATTTAAATTATTTGATTTCTTCAGTGTTTGATGAGTGTTCCTTACTAAATTAACTTTTTCAAACACTATTTTACTATTTCTTGCTCTGTAACTAACCAATCTTACATACACGTCAAATTAATACATTATATCCTATGCCAGTGATACACCATCAGACTGATAAAATTGTTTACCCTAAAAATTGAGTTACAATTAAATTTGTACGCGGTTTAAAAAATGTGTGATTTAATTTAATATGAATGACTAAGAACAACATGTAAATAAGTTTAAAATAAAATAAATGATCAAACCAATTGCAATGTGATGCTCAAGCCTGATCTTAAGTTGAACAATGGAATTCGTCCTCGATCGGACTCTCGATACAAACTCGGTCGCGAATAAAGAAGAGAACAAATGAAGAACACTTTGAATAATAGCTAAAAGACAAATATAATCTTTTGTTGCTTTGATTTGCTTGTTACAATATGCCAAAATAAAAGAAACCTTCCCCTTTATATAGTAGGAGAATTTCAGTCCTAGTACAAGTCCAAATAAGGCAAAAATCTCCTCTTTCCAGTGAATGTCGATCCACAATTGATATTGGACGTAATATCTGGTTGAGGGCAAATATTATGGCTCCCTACTCGTTATGCATAACCGTTCTCTACATTTTTCGTGATCCAGAAACTTTACTTGGCTTGGGTCCGTTAAATCACCGTGCCCGATACCAGATGCATTGTTCACTCCTCCCGGGTTCCGATAGGAGGGGTCACTCGGCCTCACTTGTAGTCGTGTCGAGCCGCGCTTCCCTTTCTTTCCTCATCGGGGAATCGGGGAAAATTCTATACCCGTACACAGATAGTCCCACCACTTCTTGGGAGCAGATTTATCAAAGCGATGGGAAGCGATGAATTAACCCTGATTCCTTCTCTTGTACGCCACAATCGAGCTGACGGGTCAGTGAAACGCCCATCAGTCGCGTCGTTCTGACTTTGGACACGTGTCAGTCGTCGGTTGACTGTCCCCGAATGCGAAATGTCACGCATTGATTACCCCTTCTCTATAAAAGTTTATGTCCCTTTTTTACTTTCCGATTCTAGAGCTCCTTAATTTACCCTCGAACTCTTCACTTATTCTTAGCCCTTCAAACCTTCATACATTGTTTCTTAGATCTTCATATTTTCATCTCCCCATCTTCAAATCTTCATATTCCATCTTTAAATATTCAAATCCGACCTTCATACCTTCATCCTTATCTTCAAATATTTAAATCTGACCTTCATACCTTCATCCTTATCTTCAAATCTTCAAATCTGACCTTCATACCTTCATCCTTATCTTTAAATATTCATCCTCACCTTCAAATCTTCATATTTTCCAGTATTCGATGGCGAAGACTTCAAAATCTATGCCTCAATAGATTGTCCCTTCAACTTCTAACCCAACCACAGATGTCGAGGTGGTTGTGCCTGAGGTGGCCCCGGAACCTCCTCTGAAGAGATTTATCCTTGGTGTCTGCTCCATTGAGAACGACATCAAAGTTGAGAAAGCCTCTAGTCAACAAGATAGAGGCAAGGGGGTATGGAGGTACATATGTTCTGTACCTCTTCACATTTTCCCCGATGGACCCTAAAATCCTTAGCTTTGCAAAAGGTACGAGGTTTTCCTTAGGCAGATTGACCCATCCTTTTGGAGGATCGTAATCCTCCTCCACCATTTTGTCAACAACATCGATGCACCTCGATTTACCATCGACCACTTGCTTCGTCTCTACAGTCCCTGAGGTTTTTGAAGGGGGTTGGTCAAGCTCGTTCGTCAGGTAAGTAAAGCTCCGTTCTCGAGTATCGATGAAGATCGTGATCGAGGCTAGCAAGGGATATTTGTTCGGGTGAAAATTGAAGATCTCATATCCCCGAATTGTTGTCGTTCCCGGTGAAGTGGAACTCAGCCCGTAAGTTCCTTTTCTTCCTGAGTATTTGTAATTGCTTTTGTTCTTTTTTCTTATTGCCTACTCCTACTATTGTGCAACAATCGCCCAAGTTCCCAACGCAGTCCCTCACTTCAAGGAGTGTATCGAGGGGATCTGCAAGCAAATATTGTATTTTGAGCGCAATTGGCGCAAACTTTCAAGGGGCAAGTGCGAGGCATGTTCCCATGGTGAGTGCTCTTCCCGTACAAGTTTTCTTTCATACTCAATCATTATGTCTACTAAGTGTTTTTTCTTTTATAGGTTTTCTCAAGACCACTAAGCTTTGGCCATTGGACGAGGACGCAACTCTCTCCTCACTTGCTAAACCCTCTGCTTCGGGACAGCCTGGAGCTGCTGCACAAGAGAAAAAAAGAAAAAAGAGGAAATCTTCTAGCTCCCCAAATGCCGAGGTCAAGAATAAGAGGGTAACTATTTGCGTTTGGAAAAGTAACAAGAAGAGTACGCAAGCTATGGTACCAGACCTCGACTCCATCTACCAGCTCAGGGATTACCCTGAAGATGATGAACTAGAGTTCGTCGCCCATGGGTCGACCATTGACGAAGAAGAACAGGCGACCACAGGGGAAGGTGGTCGAGAGGCTGATCCCTCTTTATCTCGGGAGCCAGAAGAAAAATCAAAAGCTACGGCCTTCCGATAAACTATACTTGCTCCGAAGGAAATAGCCGGTGTCATTTACATCGTGGAGTCGCCGTCTCATACAGAGTCCATGTTTGACGAGGCTCATGCCGACAAAGAGAAGTCAAATTAGACGGCATGGGGTGCAGACGAGGCCCTCAACATGTTCTTTGATGGCGTGGACATGGGCACGTTAGAGGATTATTCTGAGTTTGTCCACCCAGAGATACTGAAAAAGGACCTGTTGTCGGGGCACGCGAGCCGAGCTCGAGCTCGAGCTCAAAGCTGGTGAGGCAGTTCCCTGCTCCGAGCGTCAATCCTGACCGTAAAAGAACAGTCGTGTTTACTATCCTGGCGAACATCCGGGTGATATCTGCTCTGGTGGGCGTGGCCAGCTATCTTCATTTCCTGGTGATCGAAGAGGACCATGCGAAGATGAACGAAGTGGGCACATTGAGCCTCTTCAACGAGTCACGACATGCACTGAACCGGGTAAGTTTCCCCTTTCTTGTCCTCTTCGTGCGTCTTATTTGACTTCAGCATGTCATCATGAGCTCATCGTTTTGTTTGTCAGGCTTCAGTGCTCCACCATGAAAACTTCCTTCTGTCTTGAATAATAGTTAGCCAGCTCGAATTCGAGCTCAAGGAGCAAGTCCGATAGAAGGACATATACAGGGTTCTCAGTGAGAAAAATGACGAGGCCCTGAAGGACCTCCCTATTCTCTGAGCCAAGCTGAAAAAAGCTCAAAATGAGGCTCTGTTCGTGAAGCGGGGGCATTCCGACTTGGTCGAGAAGGTAAGGATTTTTAGGTTAAAAATGAGAGGTTACGCGTAGTGACTAACGACGCAACCTAGCAGGTCCAAGAGAAGATAGAACTAATTGACCAGCTCCAGGCCGAGATGAACGACCTCAACACTTCGGCTGAGATGCTGAGGAGCAGGATAGATCTTCTAGCCTCAGAAAAGGAGACTACGAAAAAGGAGTTAGTGTTGATCAAGGACCAGCTTCGGGTGGCGAAGGATAAGGCCGACAAGTGGTTATGGCGAAATGACGAGCTTCGGGCACAACTAGATTCAGCCGTCTCAGAATGGGATGACCTCGGTTGAGAATACACTGCGTTGAAGTCCAAGTTAGAGGCAGCCTCAATTGATTCCTCCGAGGTCGAGGAGATACTGGCCCAATACAAGACAAATGTTGAAATAGCTGAGGCCCACTTAATAACAGAGGCTGAGTATGTAAAGCAGTGTCCCGAAGGGAGACCCTTGAAGAGATTCATGCCCGGGGTTTTGATCTGTCGGCCGAGATTGAAGAGGCCAAGAGGCTCGGGCCCGAGGCAAAAGAGCTATACAAGCCCGAAGGTCCCAAAGGTTTTGGTGCTGAGTCAAGCTTTGGTGAAGATTAGGCGGAGATGCCTTAGCTCCTTTTTGTTTCCTTTTGTATATTTATTTTGTTTATTTTGAGGTCGTTTTATCGTTCCTTTGTAAATACATTTTGGAATATATATAAAAGTTTCCCTTCAGAAACACTATGTCTTTTACTTTTCAACATTTGTTTACAATTTTTTATTTGTGAATTGTCATTAATGCATTAGCATAGAATTGGACGTAATCTAGGGTACCCATTCTTGGAAAGCCCGAATGAGGTTCGGTTTTGATGATAACTCCAAGTCATTCGTGGCTTCGAAATTGTGATAAAAATACAGGCCTTTAAGATACTTAAGTGTTTTAACCAAACACGACGGTGTTTTGCCGAGGGTAACCCTTTAACAGGTATTAATAATAAGTTAGGGCCTTACTTTTTGAGTACGGACTTGGACGTCTCCGAGCCATTTTAGGTTGGCCGTAGCCTTTCATGTTTGGGCCCTACCTAATAGGCTCGGTGCCTCCGGTATTCGATAGGCTGGGCCATCCGATTTTTTTATCGGACAACAATCCCCGAGTCGGGGTAGCCTGTAGGCTCTAGGATTTTAGATCTGTTATTCGTTTTAAGTAATTCAACGAATACATCGATGGTGCAAAATGCGTAGTGATAAAATATAAAGGTTAAATTTCTTTCATTGCTTTGTATGTAGAGTACACAATCGGAGGCGCGTAAGCCTTATGCCATGGTAAGAGTGGGCTACATGGGTACAGTTTATTTGACGATTTGACCCTTACAATGAATCCTAATTACCAAGCCTTGGCTTTTCATATTAAGTAATAACACCTTCTAAGGATCCTAACTTAGGGGGTAATGGCCCCCAATATTTGAGGTCAAATTTGTGAGGGCTCGAATACTGTTGATCCGGTGTAGATCAGCAACTCTGGATTTAGGCCGGCCTTCGAAACTAAAGTAGCACGTTTTAATGTTGCCTCATTAAAAACCTTATCGTAAAACCCACTACGGAAAAAACCGGTTCAAGGGAAAAGGGTACAACACGTGCTTTCAGACTTAATAGTCATATTTGCCCACAGCCGAGTACCTGCACAAGTTAGTCTGTAATATAACAAATTTAAAAAGGGAATTGTGCTCGTACCTTAGCAGTAGTACTGTTTTAAGTGTGCCACTTTTCAGTTGTTCGGTAGTTGTACACCGTTTCCCGACTCGAGTTTATATGAGCCTTTACTGGTTATTCCGGCAACTATATATGGTCCTTCCCAATTCAGGCCTAGTTTCCCATCATTTGGGTTCCTGGTATGTAGCGTTACTTTCCTTAACACCAAGTCGCCGACTTGAAAATGTCGAAGGTTAGATCTTCGGTTGTAGTACCTTCCTACTTACTGCTTTTGGGCGGACAACCGGACCAGGGCGACTTCCCGCCTTTCGTCTAATAAGTCCAGACTCGTAGTCATGGCCTCGTTGTTTGACATTTCGGTAGCTTATTGGAACCCGAGGCTCGATTCTTCTACCTCGATCGGGATCAAGGCTTCTGCACCGTAGACTTGAGAGAACGGGGTCGCTCCGATTCTCGATTTTGAAGTCATATGGTATGCCCACAAGACTTCAGGGAAGATTTCCTTCCACTTTCCTTTTGAATCGGTTAGTCTCTTTTTCAAGTTTTAGAGTATAGTTTTGTTTGTCGATTCCGCTTATCCGTTCCCACTATGGTGGTAAGGCGTTGATAATATCTTTTTGATTTTTTGGTCTTCGAACAACTTACTTACCTTACTGCCGATGAATTATTTTCTGTTGTCGCAAACGGTCTCAGCCAGTATCCCAAATCGATATATTATGTGATCCCAGACGAAGTCGATGACCTCTTTCTCCCGGGCCTTCTCGAACGCCTGAGCCTAGACCCACTTAAAAAAATAATCGGTCATGACTAGTATGCATTGGGCTTTACAGGGAGCCTATACCAGGGGACCGACGATGCCGATCCCTCATTTCATAAACGGCAATGGAGACAGGACCGTATGAAGCATCTCTCCCGGTTGATGAATCATTGGGACGTGTCTTTGATACTCGTTGCATTTTCGTACTAAGTCTTTTGCATCTTTCTCCACTTCATTCCATTAGTAACCGCCTCTGATTAACTTCTGAACCAGGGATTCTGTCCCTGAGTGGTTCCCGCAAGTGCCCTCGTGGACCTCTCTCATAGCGTATTCAGTCTCTCCCGGACCCAAGCACCTAGCTAGTGGGCCGAAGTAGGATCTTTTGAATAGTTTCCCTCAACTAAGTTGAACCTGGCAGCTTTGGTGCGCAAGGTTTTTTATTCCTTGGGAATCGACGACAATTTTGCTGTCTTCAAGTAGTCTATATATTTGTTTCTCCAATCCCAAGTCAAACTTGTCGAGTTTACATCGGCATTAACTTTTTCTACTACCGAGTTCATCAGTTGTACCACTTTCCCCGAGTCGAATTCATCGGAGTCGACAGACGACCCCAAGTTGGCTAGTGCATTGGCCTCACTATTCTGATCTCGAGGTACGTGCCGTAGAGTCCATTCATTGAATTGGTGAAAGGTCACCTGCAACTTATCCAAGTACCTCCGCATATGTTCCTACTTTACTTCGAACGTTCCATTGGCTTGATTTACGATAAGGAGAGAGTCGCATTTGGCCTCCATTACTCCGGCCCCTAGGCTCCTAGCCAGTTCTAGACCTGCAATCATAGCTTCATACTCGGCTTCATTGTTAGTCAGTTTTATAGTTCTAATGGAATGTCTAACTACGTTACCCACAGGTGGTTTTGATATGATACTGAGCTCGGACCCCTTCGCGTTAGAGGCACCGCCCGTGAATAAGGTCCAGCTCCCTGAGGTAGTCCCCGAAGTGAGTAGTAATTCCCTCTTGACCTCGGGTATCAAGGCCAGCGTAAAGTCGACCATAATGTCCGCCAAAATCTGAGATTATATGGCGGTCCGGGGTTTGTACCCGATACTGTACCCGCTAATTTCTTCAGCCCATTTGGCCAGCTGACCTAAAATCTCGGGCTTATGCATGATATTTCTCAGCGGGTTAGAGGTCACGATACATTTGGGGTGGTATTGAAAGTATGGTTTTAATTTCCTATAAGCGCTTAGTAAGGTGATGATTTTTCTAAGTGAGGATATCTTGTTTCGGCATTGCTTAGGGATTCTACTAACATAATAAATAGGAAATTGTGTACCTTCTTCTTCCCGAACCAGGACACCACTAATTGTCACCTCGGAAACCACCAAGTAGAGGTACAACTGTTCACCTGCCTTCGGAGTGTGCAGCAAGGGGGGCTCGATAGGTATCGCTTGAGTTCTTCCAAAGCTTGTTAGCATTCCAGATCCAAGAGAAGTTCTTCTTCTTTTTCAATAGTGAGAAGAACCGATGACTCTTATCCGATGATCTCGAGATGAACCGACCCGACGCGGCTATCCACCCGGTTAGTCTTTGTACTGCCTTGATGTTATCGACTACGGTGATGTCCTCTATGGCCTTGATTTTTTCCGGGGTGATCCCATATCATTTCTCTCTTGGACAGGGTTTCCCCAAATGTTTACAGCAATACCGACTCGATTTTATCGTCTTCCAAATCATTCCCTTTGATTGTGCATGTATAGGAGGTTACATTCTCATTTGGATCTATGGTTCCATTATTCTTGGGGATGTAGAACATTTGAAACCTCTTCGAGTTGGCTTCTGTGTCGTGCTCTGGGGGGAAAGGCTTCAAAATAAACTTTTTGGAGTTTGACCCCTTCAATATCGGAGGTGCTCCGGGGATCTGATCGACCCTGGAGTTATACGTTTCTACCTTCTTGTCATTGGCCTCAATCTTTTTCTCACCAGACTCCACCCGTTTTGTCAATGCTTCGAACATCTTAATCACCTTGGAAGGTTCCCCAGTCCTGAATTCGCTGGGTTCCATGGCAACTTGTTCATCCCTCCGAGTGTTTTCCCGTACTACTCGGGCTCGACCCTGTTAGGGGCATGGCTCTAGTTCTATAACTGAGCTATCGCCGCTTGCTGTGCCAGCAATATTTTTAAAATCAAGCGCAGGCTCACCCCATCACCTTTGCCTTCGGGCGCCTCTCGAGCCGCTGACTGGGGTCCCCTGCGAACTCTATTTTCGGGATCAGTCGATAGATTGATGTTGATGGCCACCTGTGAGTTAGCATCGACCGGATCAGCAGCTGAGACACCATTAGGATCGACACGGGGCACATCATTTTTAGGCATCACGTTATTATTCTTACCATGATGCCCTGAGTTAGTGTCAACCTTCAAGTGAGCAGACTGAGAATTTGACATCCTTGGGCTAACCTGGAATTAAAACTTCAAAGAACAAGCGTAAAATAAGGTGTGTTATGGAGATCTGTATCAAATCACCACTATTATTATTAGCCCCACGATGGGCGCCAAACTGTTCGCCCTAAAAAATGAGTAACAATTAAATTTATACGCGATTTAAAGGATAAGTGATTTAATTCAATACGAATGATTAAGAACAACAGGTAAATAAGTTAAAGATAAAATAAATGATCAAACTAATCGCAATGTGATGATCAAGCCCGATCTTAGATTGAACAGTGGAATTCGTCCTCGATCGGACCCTCGATACAAGCTCGATCGCGAATAACGAAGAGAACAAATGAAGAACACTTTGAACAATAACTACAAGACAAATATAAACTTTTATTGCTTTGATTTGCGTGTTATAATGTGTCAAAATAAAAGAAACCTTCTTTGTTATATAGTAAGAGAATTTTAGTCCTAGTACAAATCTAAATAAGACAAAAATCTCCTCTTTCCGATAAATATCGATCTGCAATTGATATTAGACAGGAGTCGCGCCGTAATATTCGGTTGAGGGCGAATATTATGGCTCTCTACTCGTCATGCATAACCGTTTTCTGCATTTCTCGTGGTCCAGAAACCTTACTTGGTCTGGGTCCGTCATTTCACCGTACCCGATCCCAGATGCATCGTTCACTCCTCCCGAATTCTAATACGAGGGGTCCTTCGGCTTCGCTTGTAGTTGTGTCGAGCCGCACTTCCCTTTCGTTTCCTCATCGGGGAATCGGGGAAAAGTGAAAACTCTGCCCCATTTTTACCCGTACACAAAAATGATTAATCACAATTTTGCTATAATATAAAGAAATTAAAGTTTAAATTTTATGATTATAATTTCACACCAAAAAAATCTGCCTTTTTTTGTCTTCCGCTATTCACGACAAGGTTGAAGAAAGAACTAATGATCACTATTAGCCACCTACCATAGATTTAATAGTTCGTACTTTCATAATTTATGACTATTTTGAATTTTACGGCACGACCCCACGGAAGTGCAATATAATTATTTTTGGAAAACTATATATATATATATTTGGCAACATAATATAATTATTTTTAACTAGGTTACCAAATATGTAATATGCCCTTTACTTTGTGAAAATAGCATGAGCTAGCTAGTTTTCGGATTGGTAATTGAAAAGTAGCCAGCATTTATAAAGTCAAAAAATAACCACTATTATGCTAAATCACGAAAAGTTCCAGCATAATATGCATGATTATTGAGCTCCTGCGTATAAACTTCCAGCATATTATGTTGGAACTCCAGCAAACAGAAAATTCCAACATAATATGTTGGATTATGTAGCTACTTTATATAAACTTCCAGCATATTATGTTGGAAATCCAGCACATTATGATATGTCAAAAATTCAAACTCCAGCATATTATGCTGGAATATTTTTTAATTTTTTAGGGTATTTTTGTTCAGATTTTATCTTTACATGAAAAAGTGGCTAAATTTTGATTACTTTTGAAACTATGATTATTTTTCAATTACTAGTTATAAATCTGGCTATATATTATTTTTTTCCTTTTACTCTTTAGTTCTATTGGAAATAATGTGATCTAGGCCCGCATATTAATAGCATGTTTGGCCAAGGTTCTCCAAAGGTCAAAAGTATTTTTTTCTCCAAAAGTACTCTTTTTTCCTCAACTTATTAAGGTGTTTAGCCAAGCTTTTTGGGGGAAGAAAGTGCTTTTAGGAAGAAGCATAAGTAGTTGTTGAGAAGTAGAAAAAAATAGCTTCTTTCGACAAGATGCAGAACAAGTTTGACTTTTCTTCTTACCAAAAATATCCTTAACAAAATATAGTATACACCAAAATATCTTACTTATTTTAAATCTAATACTTAGGATATTTATGTATAAGTATTTATTCTTATTTTTAGGATATTTAATATATAGTGATTTCAGGAATGAATGCTTTTATATTTACTAAATAATTTTTAATATATTTAAATTATCTTAAAAGAATTATAGTACTTTTAAATTTTATTTTTATTTTACTTAAATAAAATAAAAAGATTAATTATTTTCTTTAATAATAAATTTTTGAGATTATTTATTTACTTATAATATTAATTATTAAGTAAGTATTTTCATGTCCTTATTCATAATTTGATACTTAAAAGTTCTTTTTGAAAAGCTTGGTCAAACACAAATTATTTCTCAAGAATACTTTTCAGATTGATTAGCCAAACACAAACAATTTCTTTCAAAAAATACTTTTTAAAAAAATATTTTTCAAAATATGGTAATTTTTCTAGCTTGGCCAAATATGCTATAAGTCATATGGGCTGTAAGCTTCGTTGATGGTATTGACTCTGCAATATGGAATACCACTTACCTAACATTTTTGAGAAAGAGAACATTAAAGGAACAAGAAATATCATAAGTATATTACTCTGTCTAGTTTATGTTTCTTTTATTAAGATTTGACGAATTGAATTTTTTTTCATTTACTACAAATTTTGAAACATTTTTTAAATATGTACAACTAAAATATTACTGTCATGACCCAAAGTCCCTTGTACGTCGTGATGGCGTCTACCGTCACCGTTATGCAAGCCAACAATAAATTTTTAACTTAATTACTCATTTTAATATTTTTAAAATCATTTCCCAATAAATAAATAAAGTAAAAATCCGGTACTCGGTCAAACCCGTGATCTTTTTTACCAATTTTCGTATAAAGTATAAATTACAAGATAAAATGATAATAATTACGTGACTACAATAATGAACATCCACTAGAAATCCCCCAAAACCCGGTGTCACAAGTGCATGAGCATCTACTAAGAAATATAATAAAATATAACATCTGTCTGGAATACAAATTAGACAGGAGAATGTAAGTAACTCTGATGGAGACTCTGTATATTGCGGATCGTAACATGGAATGCAACTCACCATAAAGTCCCCGCAATATATATATATACACACACACACGCGCACACACACACACACCTGCACAATAGGTGCAGAAGCATAGCATGAGTACGTAAATCAACGCGTACCCAGTAAGTATCTAGCCTAACCCCGGAGAAGTAGTGACGAGGGGTCGACATCGACACTTACTCGTGGTCCAATATATCAAGTGCAATAGAAAGTAAACAAGTATGAGGCATGGTCAAAGTAAATAAACAGTATAAAACAGATATAGATACACAATACGATCCTCATCTAAACAGTAAATACAAGCTCTCAGTTATCACTCACCTCCTCAACCAGAGTATATATGTAAAATGGTCCCCATCAGATAAATCATCACAACTCAATTCAAGAAAAGCTCACAGATACGATGGCTTCTTGTCAAATATTACGAACGAGGATGCCGAGGCAAACGACCCGATCCCATAGGAGTATTTATAGAAATGACGAGGCGAACGTCCAAATCACATAATAATGTGTGCACTGTTGAAGGTCGAATGACACAAACCATAGATGCATCTATTATACTTTAATGACCCGGCCGGTCATTTTGAGTATTACAACCCCTCTTCCTCATTTACTGCTCAAATTATACTTTACAGTTGTTGTGCGAATTGCCGGGGTAAATGGTTCGGGTCCGGTGAGGTTTTGGAAGGAATTGGAACACTTAGTTCCAAGGTTTAAAGCTTAAGTTAAAATAGTGACCGGATGTCGACCTATGTGTAAACGACCTTGGAATTTAATTCTGATGATTCTAATAGCTTCGTATGGTAATTTTGGACTTAGGAGCGTATTCGGAAAATTATTTGGAGGTCCATAATGGAATTGGGCTTGAAATGTTGAAAGTTGAATTTTTGGAAAGTTTGACCGGGGGGAGGGGTGGGGGGTGACTTTTTGATATCGGGGTCGAAATCCGATTCTGGAAATTGGGATAGGTCCGTAATGTGAAATGTGTCTTGTGTGTAAAATTTGAGGTCAATTGGACGTGATTTGATGTGTTTCAGCACAAGTTATAGAATTTGAAGTTTCAAAGTTCAATGATTTTGAATTGAGGTGTAATTCGTCGTTTTGATGTTGTTAGGTGTGATTTAAGGCCTAGAGTAGGTCCGTGTTATGTTATGAGACTTGTTGATATGTTCGCACGGGGTCCCGAGGGGCTTAGGTGAGATTCAGATGGTTAACGGATCAAATTTGGACTGAAGGAAATGATGGGGCTGCTGCATACTGGTGTGATTGCACCTGCGAAGCTTTTGATCGCAGGTGCGAAGCTGCATGTGCGCGAGAAGGAGCGCAGATGCAGGAAGAGGGCTGTGAAGCATTGGTCGCAGGTGCGAGGGAAAATTCCGCACCTGCGTGAGCGCAGGTGCGGGAAGATGCGCGCAGAAGCAAAAACTGGACAAGCGAGTGAAGTCCGCAAATGCGACATTTTTCTCGCACAAGTGGAGGCGCATGTGCGCAAATATTGTCCGCAGATGCGGAAATCGACTGGGCAAAACCTTAAAATTTGAGGGTTCGACATTTTTACCATTTTTGGATTTTGGAGCTCGGATTGGGCGATTTTGGAGAGGAATATTTCCACACAACTTGGGTAAGTGTTCTTATCTCCCTTGTGATTATATTTCATGAATTAATCTTCATTTTTGGTGTAAGATTATCGAATTTTCAAGAGAAATAGAAGGAAATTTCTATAATGTCCCAAAATAAATTTTTTCAAGTTTGAATACTGATTCGGAGTGAGATTTGAGTGAAATTAGTATGGTTGAACTTGTAATTGGATGGGTTGTCGTATTTTGTGAGTTTCGTCGGATTCCGAGACGTGGGCCCCACAGGTGATTTTTGGGGCGTAATTTTGGATTTTGTGAAAAATATTAGTATTTTGATATAAAATTAATTTTTATAAATTATGTGGACTAAATCAAATTAATTATGGTAGAATCGAGCCATTCGGGAGTTGATACGCGCATAATGGATTCGGCTTAATCAAGGTAAGTAACTCTTCTAATCTTGGAGTTGAGGGTATAAACCGTGAATATATGTATTTCGTGAATTGTTGGGAGGTGACGCACATGCTAAGTGACGGGCGTGTGGGCGTGCACTATAGAAATTGTGACATAATTATTTATGTGGAATTTTGTAGTTAAATGATCTTGGCATTTTCCATACGGTTTTATGAGTTAAAGAAATTGAGCTGAAAAGCATATTAAAAATTATGTTGAGGCTATGTGCCAGTATTTGGGGACCCATGAAGGTGATATTGTTATGAATTATTTGTTTTAAATTGAAAATTCATACTCACTCATACTCATTTTATTACATATCATATCTGAGTCTCTGCTGTTATTCATTGATACATTATATCATCATTTTGGGCTATTTTCATAACATTGTGAGCCCGAGAGACTGGATATATTGATGACTGAGTGAGACTGAGGGCCTGATTGTGAGGATTATTATGGGATCGGGCTGCACGCCGCAGCAGGCCATGCTGGCTTTATATATATTATTACTATTATATGGATCGGGGTTGTCCGCCTGCAACAGGCCTTATTGGCTTATTATGGCACGTGAGTTGTCCGTGCGGATTCTGATATGATATTATAGCACGTGAGTTGTCCGTACAGCACGTGAGTTGTCCGTGCAGATTATAGCGCTTGGGCTGAAGGAGCCCCTCCGGAGTCTGTACATACCCCTAGTGAGCGCAGGTACCTACTGAGTGCGGGCGCCGAGTGCCGAGTTCCGAGTGATGACTGACTGGGAGGCATGAGTGATTGTGAGGTATGCCTGATGGGCTGTTTACGAGTGATTGTGAGGTATGCCCGAAGGGATGTTTACAAGTGATTGTGAGGTATGCCCGAGGGGCTGTTTACGAGTGATTGTGAGGTAAGCCCGAGGGGCTGTTTATGATTTTATCACTGAGTTGCATCGCATTGGCATACACACATGACATACAAGCATAGAGATGTATTTTCCTCATGCTGTACAACATCATATCATTCATGATTTCTCACACATTTTTTACAGATGGGAATAATGATGCATTTGCTTTACACGGGTTATTCGGAAGGAAAATGAAACATCTTATCTATTATTGAAAAGATTTTTGGGAGAAATTATTGTTTTCAAACTATTCATATTTTTGGAAATTTCGGCAAACGATTTGAGTTTTCACTAATGTATTTAAAAGGAAGAACTATTATTTTTGAAATCATGATTTGGCTGAACATTTTATCTCTGAGTTACTTCTGGTATTATTTACTTTATGTTGTTGTGGACTATTGGTTATGGACCCGACCTTGGTAGAAGCTTGTCACTACATTCAACCTACGGCTAGGTTTGTTACTTACTTAGTACATGGGGTCGGTTGTACTAATACTAAACTTCTGCACATTGCGTGCAGATGTTGGCTGTTGTTGTTGTTGTGCTCAATGGTTGCAGGATTTGAAGATGTACCTGCGTTCCTGTTGTAGTTTCCTCTTGTTCAGGGTAGCCTTAGATTTATAAAAGCTCTGTTTAAGTATTATTCAAACAGACTATGTATTTATTTCATTTCTGCTTTGTATACTCTATTCTTAGAAGCTCATGATTTGTAATACTGGTTCTTGGGGATTGTATAAGATTAAGACCTTTATTCACTTAAATTGCTTTAATAATTATTATTGGAATTGGATAGTTGGTAATTGGCTTACCTAACGAGTTGGGTTAGGTGCGATCACGACTAGTTGGATTTTGGATCGTGACATATACCACTGAGGCGAACGACCCGTTCCCATGAGAATATGATATTGTCAAGGTGAACGGCCTGATCCCATTACAATATGAAGCTTTAACGGGTCCTCTCACGAATATATGTGATAGTTATAAAATGTAAAGAAGCTTTTCAATGAAAACGCACAATACGAGAGAATTTCGTATGGAAAAAAACAATTATTCCGCGGCTAATCAAGTAGCTCGACAAATCTCTACAATAGCGAGTCTATCACTCTACGCAAGCCTAGTCTCAGGTCGCAATGCGAAATAAGGGAATTATATAGGCAAAGATAACTCAAATAATACAATTAAAGTATGGCGTGAACCTAAATCAACCTGGACATAATCAGTAACTGTACCATACGCACGGACACTCGTCACCTCATACGTGCGCAGTTCCCACAACATGTAGCATATAACAAGAACAACACCTACATGATAAGTTTTCCCTCACAGGGTTAGACAAGAGACTTACCTCGCTCCGAAGTTCCATAACCGGCTCCAGCGCCTCTCTAGCTCCTCAAACCAATGCCCATCAGTCTGAAATGTAAACCGGTAAAAATATACTCTAATACTCATAATTAGTCAATTTATAACAATCCACAACTCCGCTTGAAAAGTCAATAAAGTCAACCATCGGGCTAGGTGCCTGGATTCCAAAAATTTTCGAAGATAAACTTTACCCATAACGCCACGAACTCAAATATATAATTAATCCTAAATTCCATGTCCAATTTCGTGGTCAAAATCTAAAAATATGATTTTTAGGTTTTCTGCCAAAATTCCATAATTTCCACCAAATTTTCATGTTCCAATCCATGTATAATTCATGTATTTAACTCAAAATGAAAAGAAATCACTTACCTCCTGGTTAATGATGAAAATGGTGCTCCAAAATCGCTCCCAAAGTCGTCTCCCATAAGAAAACAGAGTGAAAATGAGCCAAACCCCCATTTTTAAAATGACACTGCCCAGTCCGACCTTCTTCTCGAACGCGCCCTTACCCTCGCATTCGCGATGAGCATCCTGCTCCAGTTTCAAAATTCCCTTTCGCGAACGCGATGCACTGGTCGCAAACGCGGTGACCAACTCCTCCGGCCCTACGCGAATGCGACTCAAGTAAAGCGAACGCATAGAACAATTTCCTTGTGCCCACCACCTGCCTGCCTTCTACGAGATCGCGCAATCCCACTCGCGATCGCAAAGCACTGCCTCCTTTAAGGCTTGGCGAATGCGTGCCCCTAATTGCGAACACGACGAGCAAATGGCCAAGCACCCCCATAGACCTTCGTGAACGTGGTCCTCTCCTTGCGAACGCGAAGAAGGACGCACCAGACCTCAGAAAACAACAGCTCAACATGGCGAAATGACCCGTTGCCCCTCCGAAACACACCGAGGCCCCCGGGACCCCGTCCAATCATACCAACAAGTCCCAATACATGACACACACCTGCTCGAGGCCTCAAATCACACCAAACAACATCAAAACTACGAATCGACGATCGAAACCTCCTTTCAACTTTCCAACATTCAAACTTCGACGAACACGTCCGATTCGTACTTAAACATCCCGGAATGATGCCACATTTTGCGTGCAAGTCACAAATCCCAATACGAACCTATTCTCAGACTAAAAACTTTAAACGGACATCGATAACACCAAAGTCCACTTCAAACCAAACTTAGGAAGCTCTAAAACCTTCAAAATGTTAACTTTCCACAATAAGCGCCGAAAAGCTTTCGGGCGACCCGATACTCAATCCGAACATATTCCCAAGTCCAGAATCATCATACGAACCTATTCGAACCTTCAAATTCTGATTCCGAGATTGTTTACTTAAAAGTCAAACCTTAGTCAACTCTTCCAACTTAAAACTTCCAAATGAGATTTTTCCATCTGAATCAACTCCGAACTTCTCGAAATTTAATTCTGACTATGCGTACAATTCATAATACATGAAATGAAGCTACTCAAGGCCTCAAACCTCCGAACGATGCGATAGAGCTCAAAACGACTGGTCGGGTCGTTACATTCTCCCCCACTTATACACACGTTCGTCCTCGAACGTGCTAAGAACTGCTCCGGAGTTGCCCCAAAATCATTGTTCAACACCTTGTGCACCTACCCGTGCCACCACAACCCAGTTGAGTACATTAGCTCGAGCCAGTCTGATGATCCTCCCTTTTATTTAGTCAATAAGCCTTAGAACCAAATTCTAACCTCCGAATTCTTCTACAAGACCTGATTCTAACATACGAACACCGTATCAATCACTACACACTATACCAAAATATGGTCATACACCTTTGCTGAATTCACACCATGCACCACATGATTCACACGCCCATAATAACATCCTTCGACCACAATAGCGATAATTTCACGAATCTGATGCCCACAATACGTCTCATAACACATGTAAGCCCGGTTCCAATTCTTGCAATATCGCCAAGACGAAAGAGATGTGTAGTAACTCATAACCACCTGCCAAAACAATAAATCATGGGGCCTCTTCACCTGACAAGCACTATTACCTCATTCTGAACTGAATAACGATATTTTCTCTTTAATATACCCTACTTAACTCCGATCGCACTGATCTCAGGTCCAATAATTCCGTCTCACCCAGTACAGGTTGCTCGGGCAATAAGCCACCTCAAACACCGTATAAAATCTTATATGATGCCATCAATGTTCCCACAAGCTAACCCCAAATGTGACTCATAAGGGAGAACGAACTCTGGAAAAAGAACTACCTAGCCCGCGTAGCGAACAAAACGGCCGAAGAGATGCTATGAACCTTTCTAAGAGAATGAGAAACAAATACATAAAAATAAGTATAGGGAAACGTACTCAACATCTCACTGTTGCGGCGTACAACCCGATCCACACATGATACCGTTGCGGCGTGCAACCTGATCCAAATAACATACCCGTGGCGGCGTGCCACCCGATCCACTCATAACAATCAATAAGAAAATACTCATCGAGCCATAATGCCCATACCTACAGAATGCCCGAATATCTACCACAAGTACGCCAAGTGCATAATACAATCTTGGGGAGACAGATAGCGCCATACGCTACAAAAACTCAAGCACGACTTAGATGCAATAAATGTCCTGCATCTCGAGAGCTATCCTGCTCATATAACACCACAAACTACAAGGGATTATAACACATGTTCGAATAATCAAGCCATATCATAACCCACCTGGCACAATAGAGTATTACATGGAATAGCTGACGACAGGAATAACATCCAACACCCGAAGACTCCTCCGTAAGAAATGCTATGACGAATGAACACATTCGACCTGACGTAGAGCACACATTCACATTAGACCCACCAACGGACCTCAAACCGATTCTGATCATAACACACTGGGCCAACAACATTTCAAGGATCCACAATGGCCCTATTCATGACACACACGAGCAGTCGTCCAATTCGGAACAAACTCCTACAGTCCACAACCAAATTATGAATACCTAATTTTTTACACGCTCTTCCCCAAAAAAATAGTAATAATAATAATAATAACTTTTGGATGATTTTAGCTATTTTTTGTTTTTCTTTGAATTTATTGGCGCATGTTTATGTGTGAATTCCTTAATTAAAAAATACTAAAAATACTTTTTACCTTTTATTTGTGTATTTTAGTTTGCATCTTTAAATTATATATACCAAAAAGATTTTTTTTCTACTTGTACATTTTCTTTAGGACTAAATAAGACTATATTTTCATTAGAGGGAAAAGGGATTGGGCTAGTGTATTTTAATTAAAATTGAGCCAAAATTGGCCCAAAATTTGAGCCCAATTCGGCCATACCCAGTCCAAAATGGCTGGCCAAGACTTGGTCCAAAACATCGTAGTTTCATCCTGAAACTACGTCGCTTCATTAAGTGAGTCAAGATTAAATCTTATCCATTCATCTCTCCATCATCCAATGGTCCACAATCAATCTCCCAACTAGGTATTTAAGACTTAGAAATGCTGAAATTTTGCCCCCATTTCTCCCATAATTCCTTTCTTCTTCCTCCCTCTCTCTTCTCTCCGCCGCCGCCACAGGAAATCACCCACTGGCGGCGGACCACCTCCAAACACCTCCATATTCATACCGCGTAATCTTCACAACCTTCTATTTCCATATCTCCAAACCAATTTCTTCAAAACCCCCTTAAACTCCTTGAACTTTAGATCTAGAAAACTTTAGCCACCACTTTTTGGTCCAAAATCTTGAAGCTCCGGCCAACACCACCTTACAATACATACATTAATAGATAGAGCTCCGCGAGACCTATATTTTCCTACCTATTTCACCCCCAAAATCACCATCGCCGCCGGCCAGCCACTCTCACCGCCGACCCGCCACTACTGTCGCACTCCTCCTCCTCTGTTTTAGCCTAATTGCGACCCAAGAACACTTATTTCTTTTTGGTATGACACCAAGTGCATTGAGTTTGGTGTCTGCCGAAATGAAATAAGCGTTCCATGGTCGTGCAACCACTTCTTGGCATCTCCGACGTCTTCTCGTGGCTTGAATAGCTTCAAGCACGCTCGTTAGATATAATCGTCATTTCTTTACTTAATTTCTGATTTTTTTAGTAGTAATAGGTTAGTTCTTAATTTTAATTTTGGTTCCTGAGTTTAAGTTTTCTGTTTTGGGTTTGTTGTTAATTAGAATTTCAAGTTAGATTTATTTAATTAGTTATTTCTATTTAGTTTAGTTATTTGGTAGACTATTATTAATTAAACATAATATTTAGTGTATTAGTTTAATCGTTTGCTTAGTTAATCGATTGTTTAGTTGTTGAACATCTCCGATTGTTAACGATGCTCGTTCTGTTTTACGCATTAGTTTGTGAATCCAGTTTTTTGTTCTATGTTTAGTTTGCACAAATCAATTTGTTTTAATCTAGTTAGTTTGAGTTTTAGTTCCATTTGAAGTCTTGTTTCTGTTTTGTCGATTGTTAGTCATTTGAGTTTGATTTGGTTCAAAATCAAGTAGTTTGGTACTGATGGTTAACATCTGAAGTTTAGGTTATTTTATCATAAAATAGTGTACTAGTAGCTTACCTTTTACTAGTAAGGTAGCTGAAATGACTTTAGTTTTCTCCTTGCTTCTGACACAACAGATTTTCAGGCTGTCCTTTCACCTTTTGGACAGATTTTGAATAGTGTTTAGCACATAAAGTCAGTCTTTTGGACAGACTTTTGGTGAATCAAAATCTTTTTAAAAAATCTGACTTTATTTGCCTATTTAAAGGGTTGTTCTTCGCCTATAAAGGGGACTCTCTTACACTTAGAATACACATCCTTACTCACTGAAAAAGGATCACACACTCTAGGACACATATTGAAAGAACTTTTACACTCTGAAAAAAAAAGACACAACTTAAGAACTGAACATCCAAAAGTGAGCTGAAATTTGGGAGCGGTTGAGTGAGTATTCAGAGAGCAAAAACTGTCCAAAAAGGGGTTCTTAAGTCAGTTTACTCAGTTTTTTCCTTGTTAAAAGTTGCTGAATTTTCTGCTTTAGTTCGTCGGTTTTTCTGGGCTGTTTCTTGGGTCACTCAAGTTGTTGATTTGCTGTTGTTTCCCTTGATGTTCCTACTGCTTTTGTTGCTGAATTTCTGCTATAGTTACTGTTGTATTTTCTCTTTTCAGGTAACCTTTCAAACACTTGTAATACAAGTTCTTTTCTTTAATAGAAGATGATAAAAAGATGGGCCTTTTAGTTTGTTCCGAGCAATTTTATTCAAAGGAGTTTCTGGATATTTGAGTGTTACGATCTGCATTCTCGTGATCATTTTATTGTTGTAGTCGAGTAGTTTGGTTTATTTCGTAGTTGGCAGATCTGAGTATCCATGTTTCTTTGATGTTAGTTTGAACTACTTAGATCATAATGCACTTAAAGAATGAGTGAGGCAATAATGTTAGTATTGAAAGAAGAGTATTGGGCTGTTGACATTGGTGAACCTGTGTTGTGTCAAACTTTATGTCAAAAGGTTTCTGTTGCATTTGTACCTGAGAAGTTGATTTTTCAAAACTGGCCACTTTTGTTGCATTTGTCACCTTAATTTAAGGCCAAATAGCTACAGTTGTGGTAGTAATTGTTTTTAAGTTAAATTTAAAGGCATCATATATGCGATTTCATGTCTTATGCCAATTCTATTGATTAAGATGATAGATTTATTTAATAGTGGATGATGACTAGTACTTATTGGCTTGGATTAGTATTTTGAAAGCGATAAGAAAAAGCCTATTGAAATAACTAAAGGCAAAAAAGAGAAAAATGCCCTTTAATTTGAATGAAAAAGTGATCTTTCAAGGAAAACTTATGTTGAGCCTTTAGAATTTTCACGTGTGGTGGCCTATATTATTTTTTATAAAATAAAAACAAACAAATTAGCCTATCCTCAAAGTGAGATAACCCATCTTTTCAAATACTTGCAAACAAATTGGTCTACACTTTCATAATAGTTGGACAAATAACTTGAGATAATATTTCACAAATAATTAAGTACCAAATAATTTAAATGATAGGCACTAATAGGCATACTTTAACTTTTTCATTCACGGACTCGCTTGCGTAGCGTGATGTTTAACCTTCAATTAATTCATTAATTTCATACCAAATTCAATAGCTTTAATTAAATTCTAATTTAATTAATTCTTTCGCTAAAATCGCGGATTCACTTGCGTAGCGCGATAGTTGATATTTAATTAATTTCTTCAAGTGTAGTAACTTTTTCAAAAGTAATAATGTACTAATAATCCTTGTCATAACTGCGGATTCGCTTGCGTAGCGCTGTTATGATAAAATTAATAAATTTTGTCTCGATCACACATTCGCTTGCGTAGTGTGGTTACAGCATCTTATTATTTAAAATTTTCTTTAATTTTTCTAATAATCCATAAATGAAAGTGGATAGGTATAATATAAAAATTATATAAATCACAGTTTGTCCAAAATTAATTCAAGCCAAGTTTAAGTCAATAAAGCGACCGTGCTAGAACTACGGGACTCGGGGAATGCCTTACACCTTCTCCCCGGTCAACAAAATTCCTTACCCGAACTTTGTTTTTGCAGACTTATTAATAATAGAGTCAAATCTTCCTTTGATTAGAGATTCAAATAAAAGGTGACCTGGAATACCAAAACATTAATTCCAAGTGGCGACTCTGTAAATAAAATAATTCCTACTCAAGTTGGTCACTTTAATTGAAAAAACTCTTTAACCCACAATCCATAACATAACACACATCGTTTTGGGGTGTAGAAAATGGGTGTGACAGCTCTGGCGACTCTGCTGGGGAATAACCAGAATTCGAGCTTGCACATATTTACTTTTTATTTGGCTTTATTAATTTTGTATATATTGCGATTTATTTGTGCCTAATGTGCTACTTGTTCGCTTTTTACCGCTTTGATATTGTTGAACTGTACATAAAAACTGTCTTCTCACGCACCCCCTCTAAGTCTTCTTGAAAATAAAAACTGGGCATTTGCTTGACATAGTCCGCTTTATTTGAGATAGCCGAGGTGCTTGTCACACGATGAAGGATTTTTAGTCACACATGTTTTAGGCGGGGAGCACCACCAGTTAAGCCGGAAAGCAATGCTACGGTACGTTGACCCTCCTCGGCTAGAGTTGTCCGCTCGAGTAAGCTAGTCTAGATACCTTCTACAATAGGATTTAAACCTAGAAGAACAAACCTCATGCCGGATATCCCTAGTAGGTTCGCTTTATTTGTATCACATGTATTTGACTTAGAGAAACTCGGCACGGGGGTTGGGTCCGTATAAGACAGGTATCCTCTTTGAGATCATCATGTTCACTTATGTGCTACATATTACATCATTTGGAAGGCTTGCTTGAATTGTTGACCGGCTTTAAAAAATTAGTTGAGCGAAATTATTAAAAAATAATAATAATAATAAATAAATCATTCTCCTAGTTTAGTACAAATAATCCCTTCTACTAAGATTTTGTAGTAGTCTGGCGTGAGGTGTAAAGATTAATTTTCATAAAAATCAAAAGAGAAAAATACTCGGTTTCACCGAACTACACGGGTTTGATTCTCACCGGATGTGAGATACGTAGGCAACCTGCATCGGGTTCAGCCATATTTTGTTTGTCACCTTTTACTATTTTGTACTCGTATTCCGGCCGTTTTGCCAAGACAACCTTTGAACTTCCCCCGTTAGTACCGAAGGGACGTTTTCGTAAATATAGCCTTTTAATTTATTTTGTCTACTTTTTATTATTTTGTCCCTATATTTGGCTGTTTTTACTGAGACATCCTTTAAGCCTTCCGTGGAAGAATCAGAGGGTTGTTTTCATAATAATAGCCATTTTCCCTACTTTTATCATTTCACCTTTTGTGTTGGCTAATTTCAAAAGAAAAAAAAATCGAGTCTTATTAACTTTTTTTATCTTTTGCATATAGTTTAGGTAAGTCATGACCCCCTTTTGTCTTATTCTTAGGTTCACAATGAATTCTCCACAAAGAAGCAGTCAAAAAAGGGTAAGGGACGAGACAACTCCTATGTTCTTGATAAGAGATAAGACCCCGAGTAGTCTCCGTAATTGGTGGCTTGGTTTTCCTGCATGGGAACGGAATCAAGTATTTAAGCACCTCAGGTTCCTCCCAAACATCATGGGAATTAAGCCTAACAGAGATTTAATCGAGTCCCTAGTGGGTGTTTGGGACTCGTAAATAATGTCTTCAGGTTCAAAGATTGTGAAATGATGCCTACATTGGAATAATAAGTGGGTTTACCGGATTGGGGAGAGACCTTCGTGGGAAAAAGCTTGCTGCTCCGAGAAAAGTTGGTGTGAACAACGTTTTGAAAAGGTTATGCCTCCATCGAATTCCAATGGGTTGCTTGGACGAAGGTTGGGTTCCTTTGGAATATTTCTATGACAGATTTGGGGACAAGAAAGGGTTTGAGAACTTCTCGGGCACAGAATTCATCAACCAATTGAGTTACGACGCCTGGAGGGAGTTGAGAATCTTCGCGTTCATGATATCATTTCTGGGGACCATGGTTTTTTCATAGCGTGGTGGGCGCATCAGAATTCGATTGGCTACAGTAGTCTCGTATTTGCAAAGTAGAGAGGATCATACCATTCTTCCTATGATTTTGGGAGATATTTTTCGAGCTTTGACTCGTTGCCAAGAGGGTAAAGATTACTTCGAGGGATGCAACATTCTGCTGCAGATGTGGTTCATGGGGCACTTTTATCATCATCCAATAGTAGTAAATTTCAATGATAATTGGCTAAATTACATTGGATGTCACCCGAACATGGCCGCAAATTATAATTTTCCAGAGGGGTTAGGGCCTCGCAATCATTATGTGCTAATAGAATCACTTGGAACTATTATTGGTTCCCTTCTGCTAGGGTCATGCATATATCGACGTATCTCCCATTCTTTATACTCGTGGATTTCAGAGGCTCCCAACCCTATGCACCCCAACGTGTCATGCGCCAGCTAGGTAGAGAGCAAAAAAGCCCCTCGATTGAAGACATGCATCCCTTTGTGTGGGAATTCAAGGGAGAGGAACTTCCAAGGGAGACATATGCACAAAAGGTTTGGTTCGGTGGTCGATTTTCCGACTTGGACGAGATGGTAGCTGATCGTGAACATGGGAAGGTAAGCTTTGCATAACTTAAGCGGTTTCACAACCAGGCTATCCCAGAGCAAAAGCGAGAAAGAGCCCTACGTAACGCATTTGATTGGGAAGAAGAGATCAAGGACAGAGTTAGAGAAACCAGAAGGGAAGTGGCACAAGAGTACCAATCCCGTATTGACATTTTACAAGAATATAAGGGCATTCTGGAAAAAGCCATGGACATACAACAGGCTGATTTTGAGCGGGAAAAGGCTCAGTGGGCACAAGAGAGGCGAGCACTCAAAGCTCAATTTAGACAGAAAAAGTTATCACTACCGCTCAACAACATGAAGAAAGAGAATCCCAGTTTAAGGTGGTCCGGGATCATGAGCGCATAGGTTTCGCTCTATTAATCCAAGGTTTGAGGGATCAGATAGGGGGAGTTGAGTCAAACAAGGAGCGCCAGATTGTGGAGTTTGAAATAGAAAGACATCACTACCAAAGTATGATCAATCGGTTGGAGGGAGAGTCACTAGAAATTCGACGCCAGACAGATATGGCCTTGGATCACGAGCATGATGCGCTGGATCTAGCTGAGACCCGTGGTCAGCAAAATCAAGAGTTGCATTTGGCCCAGGAACACATTAAGAGAAAGATCCTCGAGGTAGCCACATACACCTCCCGAGCGTGGAAGATTTGCCAGGGAATGACGCGTGAGCAGTTTGCAAAAGTATCATTGAACGTCGCCCATCACATATCTGCAGACCTAGAGAGGATATATCGCGATGTTGGGGGTCAGCCGCATGAATAAGTGCTCTAACTATGGTGATGCCGTTGGATTCTCCTACAGAAATCAGAGTCTCCTTTTACTTGGCGACATTTTGATTGTTCATTTATTATCATTGAGTTTGTAAGAGTCTTTTGGTGTGTTAATTCTTGTTGTTTTGCTTTTTATCTTAAAAATTCCATTCTTATTTAGATGTTAGTCTTTATGTATTGTTTTTTAGGTCTTGTATTAAAAAAAAAGTAATAATAATAATAAAAGATTTTGTTGCAGAAAAATTTGAAACTGGTCATGTCCCTGAACTACGTAATGATCCGATTCATGCGGCGACATGATACGTAGGCAACCCACAAAAGATTCGATCAAAATATTTTTTTCAACGATTCTAAAATGAGGGTTCAAAATAAGGCGTGAGTGAAAAGAAAAAGGGAGAGAAGAAAATAAGAGCGTCAATAAGAAACAACCTGATAAGCTGGAATGAAACATGAAGCCTCCAAGAGCATGTTAGAAATAGTAATAACGATAGGAGCATGACATATTACGTGTGATGCATATCTATAAAACGCTTAACCCTAACACGTTTGTTGTTTCTTATATAGTAAGCTTAAGGTGGTTGGTTTGTGGTGAAACTGGCAACACATCAATACTTTATCAGTCTAAGGGAACGATAGTAATGGCTAACGATGATGAGATCGAGCTGGTCAGTGACGACCCCCAGGGTCAGTCAGTTGAGCAAGAGTCGGAGGAAACAAGGAAATTGAGACATCAATTGTCTGATGTATATTAATCTTGGGTTTCTGGGCAGCCTCCACCCCAGGGTCCCTCAGAGGGAACTTCCACCGTACCCCGGGCTACTCAACCACCACTCCAAGCAACGAGCGATCAAATTCTACCACCAGGGTATGTGCCAAACTACAGTCTCCATGCTGCTCCTGGTACCTCTAATGTGCGACCTCCAGTCGTACCGGTCAGGAACACTCCTCTAGTTGTGTCTGGCGCAACGGTATACACAATCCCGCCACCACCTCCTGTGACGAGGCCAAACAATGAGCCATCATCTCATGCTTATAATGGCTAATACTACTCTCCAAATATGGCTTTTGGGGTCTCGGCTCCATACAATCAGACTGCTCAGTACGAGTCACCAGTGGAAAATGAAAAGCCTGCTAAGACGGTTGAGCCGGATGAGATGGCCAGGAAAATGAAAAGTCTTGAACAGAACATAAAGAACATACATGGACTAGGTGGTGACAAAAGTGTTTCGTTCAGTGATTTATGCATGTTCACTCACATCCATTTGCCACCAGGGTTCAAGACCCCAAAATTTGAGAAGTATGATGGACACGACGACCCTATCGCCCACTTGAAAAGCTACTGCAACCAGTTGAGGGGTGTAGAGGGAAAAGAAGAATTACTGATGGCTTATTTTGGGGAAAGTCTTGTGGGGGTAGTCTCTGAATGGTTCATTGACCAAGATATCTCTCCCTGGAATATCTGGGACGGCATGGCCTAGGCCTTCGTCAAACAATTTCAATAAAACATTGATATTGCGCCGGATCGCAATTCCCTGTCCAATATGAAGAAAAAGCTGACTGAAAGCTTTAGGGAGTATGCAATCAAGTGGAGGGAGCAAGTGGATAGAGTTAAGCCACCCATGGATAACCACGAGTTGATCACTATTTTTCTAGAGGCTCAAGAGCCTGATTACTTTCAGAACATGATGTCCGCGATGGGTAGACCTTTTGCGGAAGCGATCAAAATAGGAGAGATGGTCGAAAATAGCCTCAAGACTGGCAGAATTATAAGTCAAGCTACTCTCAAAGCCACCGCCCAAGATATCCAAAATGGGTCGGAAAGTTTGGCAAATAGAAAGAAGAGAGATGGAGGGTCCATGATGACTTCGGGATCCAGGAAATTTCAAAGAAGGGCATCACACCCTTATGCACAAGTTCAGCAGGGGCAATCCAGCTACCCTCAACATTATTATCCCCCGCCAATTACTCAGTACTCTGTGGGCCCACCACAATATACATTGTTTAATGCTCAATCCTATGGTCGGCCTCCCAATCAATAGGTACAAGCACCAACTCCAAGGATCCCCCGACCTCAGCAACAAAACTTTTGGGAACCCTACAATGCTCATCCCAGGCAGGATTATGGTCGAGAACAGAGGCCGGTGAAAAAATTCACTCCATTTGTTGAATCATACTCTAGTCTATTCCAGAAGCTAAAGCAGATTGGCGTGATTAGACCCATTGCTCCCCACCATATGCATCCCGATTCACATGGATTTCAAGCAAATGCTAGATGTGAATATCATTCAGGTGCCCCACGGCATAGCACTGATGACTGTTGGACTCTGAAAAAAGCCATAGAAAGACTCATCGCGAAAAAGTTTATTGTGGTAACAAATATCGAAGACCCTCCTAATGTTACAAACAACCCGCTGCCAACACACAACGATGTTCATTTTGTGATAATGATTGGTCGAGATCAAGAATACAAGCCGGTTGGCAGAGCAGAAATTACAGTGGGAACGATTCAAAAAGGAAAAGGACTGAAAGTAAGTCCAAGCCGAGATGTGCCATTGATTGTGAAAAGCGCCAAGAGCTCAGGGAAGGCAACTTTATTGGTTCCAAAAATCTCGAGGTTGGAAATTCGATCCAATATTCCAAGCCCAAAGTTGTATTTCCTTGGAGGTTACCCCATCAGAAGGCAAAATCAGGGCGGTACGAAGGGTATAACAGAGTCGATCATAATCAAGCCTGCCATACAACCCCGTGTGACAAACACGAAAACCATTCCTTAGAACTACAATAAAACTGTAGTAACCTACAAGGGCAAGGAAATCATAGAAGAAGTGGAGGAAATTGGAGGTTTGACTCGATCCGAGAGGTGTTACTCTCGAGAAGAGTTGAGGAAGGCCAAGAAAATCAGAGAAGGCCAATTGCCAATAAAGAAACCAGTCACTGAAGAAGAGGCGGAATAATTTTTGAAAAAGATGAAAGTTCAGGATTACTCAATCATTGACCAGCTGAGAAAGACTCCTGCCCAAATCTCTCTGTTATATCTGCTCATACACTCAGAAGAGCATGCCCATGTACTAATCAAAATCCTAAACGAGGCACATGTATTAGAGAAGACCACCGTGAATCAGTTAGAGAAGATGGCCAACAAAATTTTTGAGGTGAACAAAATCTTTTACTGATGATGAACTTCCCAGAGAGGGAGCCAGGCATAATAGGGCTTTGCACCTGATTGTCAAATGTGAGGGGCATTATGTAAACGAGTCATGGATGATGGGGGCTCGAGCGTAGATGTATGCCTTGTATCTACCTTGCAAAGCATGAAGATCAATACAGACAGAATCCAACCCAGCAATGTTCGTATCCGGGCTTTTGATGGATCAGCGAGAGATACCATTGGGGAGATCAACCTCACCCTGATCTTCCAATTAGTGGACATGGAAACTTCTTATAACTTTCTTCTTGGAAGGCCATGGATCCATACGGCCCGAGCTGTGCCATCGACCTTGCATCAGATGCTCAAATTCAAACATGACAGACAAGAAATTATTGTTCACGAGGAAGATGAGTCGTTCATTTATAAAGACCCGTTAATCCCATGTATTGAGGCCAATGAAGGGTGTGAGTCCATTGTCTATCAGGCTTTTGAAGTGGTTACTTTGGACCATGTTGAGGAAGGAAAGCCCATTCTGCATCCTTGTCTTTCTGCCACTTATGTAATGGTGGCTGCACTTATGATGAGACAAGGTTATGAGCCAGAAAAAGGCTTGTGACACCATTGCAAGGAATTCCGAAGCCCATTTCTCTATTCAGTAACCATGGTACTTTTGGTTTAGTTTTCAGGCCAACACAAGCAGACAAAGACAAAGTCAAGAACCACAAAAAGTATGGATGGGTCTTGCAACAACCTATCCCTCACATTTTCTACACTTTTGTCAAGCCACGACTCCAAGAGAGTCAAAATTCCTCGGCGCGGGCAAACATTGATGAAATATGCCATAACCTCAGCCAAATATTTTCTGAAGTGAATATGATCTAGGCTGGTGAAGGCACAAGTTGTGCCGATATGCAACTAATGGGCCCAGACACCATGCTCAACAACTGGGAAGCAACTCCTCTCCCCACAAGGAAGGAGTCTTGGTAGTTTTCTTTTGCAGCTTCTTTTTTGTACTTTGGGTTACTTTCAGGGTTGTAATCCAAATATCTTAGTATCATTGTTTTGTTGTTAACCCTTCTATCCTTTCAAATTCAATGAAATGCAGTTCAGCTTCATATTGAGTTTTTTCATCTTTTCCTTTTCCTAATTCCTGTCATTTTGTTTCCATTTTAGTTTTGTTAATGCCGGCTTTAATAACATGACATGCATGCAGAATTCACGCCCAGATCTTAAAAAGTTGTCTAATTTCGAAATAATGCATCAAGAGATTTAGTATGATGAAGATGAGGCTGTTGAGGAAATAAAAAGAGAGTTAGAATAATTTGAAAACAAGACTAAGCCCAGCCTCAATGAAACTGGGCCAATTAATATCGGAAGTCAGGAAGAAGTTAGAGAAACAAAAATAAGCATTCCCGCTGAACAAAAAATTAGAGATGTCTTGATTCAACTTTTATTTGAATAGAGAGATGTGTTTGCTTGGTCTTATGATGATATGTCGGGTTTAAGTGATGATCTAGTGGTTCATAAGCTTCCCACGTATCCTGATTTTCCACCAGTCCAACAAAAAAAATAAAAATGTAAAACGGACATGAGTGACAAAATCAAAGAGGAAATAATGAAGCAACTAAGCGCCAATGTGGTCAGAGTTGTCTGAAACACTACCTGGGTGGCAAATGTTGTGCCTGTGCCAAAGAAGGATGGAAAAACTAGAGTATGTGTTGACTATAGAGAACTAAATAAAGCAAGTCCGAAGGATAAATTTCCTTGGCCAAACATCCGCATTCTTGTAGATAATTTCGCAAAGCATGAGATACAGTCGTTCATGGATTGCTATGCTAGGTACCACCAGATTCTAATGGATGAGGATGACACAAAAAAGACCGCTTTCAGCACTCCATGTGGTACTTATTGTTACAGGGTCATGCCATTAGGTTTGAAGAATGCAGGGGCAACTTATATGAGGGCCATGACTACCATTTTCAACGACACAATGCACAAAGAGATTGAAGTATATGTCGATTATGTCATCATAAAATCAAAGACATAGGTTGATCACGTGCGCGATTTGAAAACGTTCTTTGAACGTCTTTGGAGGTATGACCTTAAGCTTAATCCATCCAAGAGTGCATTTGGGATTCCATCTGGGAAACTCCTCAGTTTTATAGTCAGCCGGAGAGGCATCAAATTGGATCAATCTAAGATAAAGTCTATTCGAGATCTACCACCCCCGAAGAACAAAGAGAAAGTCATGAGTTTTCTCGGGAGGTTAAACTACATCAGTAAGTTCATTGCTCATCTCAAAACCATGTGTGAGCCCATCTTTAAGTTGCTGAAAAAAGATGTTGCTATCAAGTGGACGGACGATTGCCAAATTGCTTTTGGCAGGATCAAAGGTTATCTGTCAAAAACCCCTGTACCGATCCCACCTGAAGCTGGTAGGCCTTTGTTTTTATATCTATCGATGATGTATAATTCCTTTGGATATGGTCTAGGGCAACATGATGCAACAAGCAAAAAGGAACAGACAATCTATTATTTAAGCAAGAAGTTCACCAACTATGAGGTTAAGTACACCCTTTTAGAAAGGACATGTTGTGCCTTGACTTGGGTCGTTTAGAAGTTGAGACATTATCTTTTGGCCTACACTACTTACCTCATATCCAGAATGGATCCTCTGAAGTACATCTTCCAAAAGCCAATGCCCACTGGCAGGCTCGCAAAATGGCAAATTCTGCTCACAGAGTTCGACATCGTCTATGTCACCCGCACCGCGATGAAAGCACAGGCTTTGGCCTATCATTTGGCAGAGAATCCAGTTGATGATGAGTACATGCCACTTACCACATACTTTCTAGATGAAGAGGTCAACTCAATAGAGGAAGTAATTCCAGATGACAACCCTGTATGGAAAATGTATTTTGATGGAGCTGTCAATATCAAAGGAGTTGGGATCGGGGAAATACTCATCTCACCTATTGGACAGTATTACCCTACAACGGCTCGACTTCGATTCTTCTGTGCATGAACTATTGGTTATGGGAAACTCCGACTTGCTTATCCGGCAAGCCCAAGGCAAATGGAAGACTCGAGATATCAAGCTTATTCCATACAAACAATGTGTGCAAGACTTGAGCAAAAGATTCAAATCCATCGAGTTCAGGTACATTCCCAGGTTTCACAATGATCTAGCCGATGCTTTGGCTACTTTAGCCTCAATTCTCCCTTATCTGGGCAGCACTCATATCGATCCACTAGAAATCCAAGTTCAGAATCAACACAATTACTGCAATACAATTGAGACATAACCAGATGGTGAACCATGGTATCATGACATAAAATGATTCTTGAAAATAAGAGAATACCTAGAGCATGCCAAGGGAGATAAAAAAAGCACTATAAGGCGGCTCGCCAGCGGTTTCTTCCTGAATGGGGAATTTTTGTACAAAAGGACCCCAGATTTGAACTTGTTGAGATGTGTAGATGCCACAAAAGCTGAGCGGATCATGAGTGAAGTGCATTCGGGGATATGCGGACCTCACATAAATGGATATGTTTTGGCGAAGAAGATTCTGCGGGAAGGGTATTATTGGCTTACAATTGAGTGAGATTGCTTTAGTTTTGTTCGCAAGTGTCACCAATGCCAAATTCATGGTGACCTGATTCACTCGCCTCCTTCGAAGTTGCATTCCATGTCCTCTCCTTAGCCTTTCGTTGCTTAGGGAATGGATGTTATTGGGCCAATCGAGCCAAAGGCTTCAAATGGGCATAGATTCATTTTGGTTGCAATTGATTACTTCACCAAGTGGGTGGAAGACGTCACTTTCAAAGCAGTCACCAAGAAAGTAATGGTAGACTTTGTTCATTCCAATATCATCTATCGCTTTGGTATTCCAAAGACCATTATCACTAACAATGCAACCAATCTAAATAGTCATTTGATGAAGGAGGTATGAGAGCAATTTAAAATTGTGTATTGCCATTCTACCCCTTACCGGCCAAAATGGAGACGTTGAAGCAGCAAACAAGAACATCAAGAAGATTCTTAGAAAGATGATCCAAGGTTCCAGACAATGGCATGAAAAGTTACCTTTTGCTCTTTTGGGATACCGCACGATTACTCGCACATCTGTTGGTGCAACTCCTTATCTGCTGGTATATAGAACGGAAGCTGTAATATCAGCCAAAGTCAAAATTGCCTCTCTCCGGATCGTTGTAGAATCGAAGATCGAAGATACAGAATGGGTAAAGACTGTTTGGAACAACTGATGCTGATTGATGAAAAACGGCTAGCAGCAGTATGTTTCGGCCAATTATACCAGCAAAGAATGGCACGCGCTTACAATAAGAAAGTGCGTCCACGGCACTTTGAGGTAGGCCAACTCGTTTTGAAACACATTCTTCCACACCAAGTAGAAGCTAAAGGAAAGTTTGCCCCGAACTGGCAAGGACCCTACATCATCAAGAAAGTATTACCAAAAGGAGCCTTGTACTTAGTAGATGAAGAAGGACGGGTACCAGACATGATGATTAACGCACATGCAGTCAAAAGATATTATGTTTGATATATACCTACTGTAGAACTTTCACGCATTATTTTCTCAAATCGAGATGATGAAGGCTATTATTGGTCTCTATCCCAAATAGGTGTCACCCTTTTGTTAACCCTTTTGAGTCGTATTTATCTTCTTCGTTTTCCCTCTTTTGGAACCTATGTACTTCTAAAAGAAAACAAAATCATACAACAAACCTTTTGAGTTTATTGAACTACGTTCGACCTGATTCTGAAAGGATACGTAGGCAGCCTTACCCTGAGTTCGGTCCCATCATAACGAAAATCCATATTCCCAATACTCCAAAACTGGGGCAGAAGTGTTTTTTATTTTATGTTTTTTCCTATAAAAACATCTACAAAAGTTATAATTCAGTTCAAGGTTCTTTTTGCCTTTTCCCTATTAGGAACTTCTAATCGATCTTTGAGAATGTTTGAAGTCCCATGCCAAGAGTGTTGGAAAACTTTCCGCATGCAGTATCTTAGTCAAAAAACAAAAGAATAGAAAAAAGTAATGAGAGAGTCTTATAGGTGAAAACCCGTATAGGCACCGTAAGGTGAGAAGAGAAATGAGAGAGTATTATTGGCAAAAACCCAGATGGGCACCATAGGGCGACGATGACTAGAGAAATGAGAGAGGTTAGTTAGCAAAAACCCGCAAAAGGTGCTAATAGCCGAATGAGGGTCTTCGATGTTCCGACATGAGCACAACCAAGACAGTTTCAAGATGAACATTTGCGACGTATTTTGAGAATTAGACAGCTCAGACGGATCAGGCATCCAGTCCAAAATGTATGTCATGATTTATTGAAGTCGGCACACGCTTCCAGATAAGTTTTCATATTCCTCTTCCCAAAAGGGACACCTTTTGTTTAGACACAATTCCTTTTTTTTACTTTCAATTGCTCTTCTATTTTTCCCATAATTTTTCTTTGATTCCCTTTTGGTCTAATCTTGCATCAAAAGCAAAGCAAAGAAATGGCTGCAAAACTGGCTACAGTTTCCCCGTAATACCGAGCACAATTTGGAGCATATACGATATTGACGAAGGCAGGAATCCATCTGTGATCTCTCTTGATAAGGCGGACAAAGTGTCTCAAAGAAACTGAAAAGGTAGCCTAAGCAAGACTTACTTCATGGGAAAAGTTGTAAGCACTACAAACACAAATTGGTTCTGGGTGCAAGACAACTAAGTTTGATTTTAAAGGACAATTTCCTTGCCTTAGGGACAAGGAATAGCGGTACCATGGACATCTGGGTATGAAACACCCAGGGGAAACGTCAGAAAGACAATGTCTCCAGAAAGTGATACAGAGTATCCGAGCACCTCGGTACCACGCTGATAGAATCAGTTCTTCAACAGCGGAGTGGCCGTGAATTCAAACAACTGAGGGAATCAAAGCCACAAACCGACCACCACTTTAAAAACTCATAAATTTTTCTTTGTTTGAAGTAGGGTCAAAGGATGAAAGTCACCAAACGCAAGCTCCTTAAAATCTGCATTTTCTTTTTATTTGCAGCATGCATCACCACTGTTCATACCTCCCATTTTAGTAGCTTAACCCAGATAGAACATTTTCGCCTAGGGGGATCCAACTCATAATTTCGGGTAGAAGTACTCTTCGCTCACGATGTTTTACGTAGCCTAACTTAGGTAGAACCTTTTCGCCTAGGGGGTTCCAGATCATGTTTGCGGGTAGAAGTACTTTTTGCTCTGGCTTGTTTTATGTTAGCTTAACTCAGGTAGAACCCTTTCGCCTAGAGGGATTTAGCACTTTATCCGTAATACACGGTACCATCCCGTGGTTACATTCCTTCTTAGTAATACAAGGTGCCAAACCCTGGTTACACTCTTTTCGGTAATACAGGGTACCAACCCCTGTTACATTCCTTCTCAGTAATACAGGGTGCCAACCCCTGGGTATACTTATTTCAGTAATACAGGGTGCCAACCCCTGGTTACACTCCTTTTAGTAATACAGGGTGCCAACCCCTAGTTACACTCCTTTCGGTAATACAGGGTACCAACCCCTGGTTATATTCCTCTTTAGTAATACAGGGTACCAACCCCTGGTTACATTTCTTTTAGTAATACAGGGTACCAACCCCTGACTACATTCCTTCTCAGTAATATAGGGTGCCAATCCCTGGTTACACTCCTTTCAGTAATACAGGGTGTCAATCCCTAGTTACACTCCTTTTAGTAATACATGGTACCAACCCCTGGTTACACTCATTTCGGTAATACAGAGTACCAACCCATGGTTATATTTCTCTTTAGTAATATAGGGTACCAACCCCTGGTTACATTCCTCTTTAGTAATACAGGGTACCAACCCCTGGTTACATTTCTTTTAGTAATACAGGGTACCAACCCCTGGCTACATTCCTTCTCAGTAATATAGGGTGCCAATCCCTGGTTACACTCCTTTCAGTAATACAGGGTGTCAATCCCTAGTTACACTCCTTTTAGTAATACATGGTACCAACCCCTGGTTACACTCATTTCGGTAATACAGAGTACCAACCCATGGTTATATTTCTCTTTAGTAATATAGGGTACCAACCCCTGGTTACATTCCTCTTTAGTAATACAGGGTACCAACCCCTGGTTACATTTCTTTTAGTAATACAGGGTACCAACCCCTGGTTACACTCCTTTCAGTAATACAGGGTGCCAACCCCTGGTTACACTCCTTTCGGTAATACATGGTACCAACCCCTGGTTACACTCCTTTCGGTAATACAGAGTACCAACCCATGGTTACATTCCTCTTTAGTAATATAGGGTACCAACCCCTGGTTACATTCTTTTTAGTAATACAGGGTGCCAACCCCTGGTTACACTCCTTTCGGTAATACAGAGTACCAACCCATGGTTACATTCCTCTTTAGTAATATAGGGTACCAACCCCTGGTTACATTCTTTTTAGTAATACAGGGTGCCAACCCCTGGTTACATTCCTTCTCAGTAATACAGGGTACCAACCCCTGGTTACACTCCTTTCGGTAATACAGAGTACCAACCCATGGTTACATTCCTCTTTAGTAATATAGGGTACCAACCCCTGGTTACATTCTTTTTAGTAATACAGGGTGCCAACCCCTGGTTACATTCCTTCTCAGTAATACAGGGTACCAACCCCTGGTTACACTCCTTTCAGTAATAGAGGGTGCCAACCCCCGGTTACACTCCTTCCTTGTGATATAGGGTGTCGACCCCTGGTTACGTTCCCTCTTTGTAATACAGGGTGTCAACCCCTGGTTACATTCCTTCCTAGTGATACCGGGTGCCAACCCTTGGTTACGTTCCTTTCCAGTTATACAGGGTGCCAACCCCTGGTTACGTTCCTTTTTAGTAATACAGGGTGCCAATCCCTGGTTACGTTCCCTTGTCAGTAATATAGGATACCATCCTCTAATTCCATTCCCTTTGGGCGACAGAAGTTACTACCCCCCGTGATTTCATATCCTCACATAGCTAGTTTATACTACTGTCTTTAACTTCCTTTCAACAAAATAGATAGTTTATAGCTTTCTCTAATAACTCACAAAATGTTCCTAGCGCCAAATTGGGGCAGAAAAATTTTGTTCGTCTTGTTCGTCTTTGATGGCTTTACAAGCCCCAGCTGTAGAGCACAGATTTCGAAAACTTAAAGCTTGCAGTTCCAATTTCCATCATAAGAAATAATTCTTTCGATTAGAAAATAGTTGGAGTCAGCTTTGATAATGTGTCAGTAACTCGGCGTCTCAAGATTCATCTTCTCAATTTCGGATCAGGAAAGCAAGCAATTGAGATTGAGCCATAATCTTTTCTTCAAAGAGCATCAAGATCCCATCCAAGGTCAACACAAGCGGGCATGTCAAGAATCAAGATTTAACTTCACAAGACTCATAGATAGGAATTTTGTAACTCTTAGCTTGCAAGCATATGTAGTTCTCTTCTCTTTGCATTTTGATGTAAGCAACAGTAACAGTATCAACAACAACAACAAGCAGCAACAGTCTTAACTCTAGTGTCCGGTAGTCCTAGCTACCAAAAGTTTCCCAGAATTACACAAACCTGATTCCTGTATAGCCAAGGATATGTAGGCAACCTCGGAAGTAAGGTTCGGTCACATTTTTCAAAAATGCTTTCATTAGAGTCATAGGCAAGCAAGAGTTAATAATGGCATTCACTATCTTTGCACAAAAACTTTTCATGTTCTCGAGCAAAGAGGGACAGTTGTGAATACCTAATTTTTTCCACGCTCTTCCCAAAATAAATAGTAATAATAATAATAATAATAATAATAATAATAATAATAACTTTTGGATGATTTTAGCTATTTTTTGTTTTTATTTGAATTTATTTGCGCATTTTTATGTGTGAATTCCTTAATTAAAAAGTACCAAAAATACTTTTTACCTTTTATTTGTATATTTTAGTTTGCATATTTAAATTATATATACCAAAAAGATTTTCTTTCTACTTGTAAACTTTTTTAGGACTAAATAAGACTATATTTTCATTAGAGGGAAAAGGGATTGGGCTAGTGTATTTTAGTTAAAATTGAGCCAAAATTGGCCCAAATTTTGAGCCCAATTCGGCCATACCCAGTCCAAAATGGCTGGCCAAGACTTGGTCCATAAAGGCATAGTTTCATCATGAAACTACGTCGTTTCATTAAGTGAATCAAGATTAAATCTCATCCATTCATCTCTCCCTCATCCAATGTTCCACAATTAATCTCCCAACTAGGTATTTAAGACTTAGATATGCTGAAATTTTGCCCCCATTTCCCCCATAATTCCTTCCTTCTTCCTCCCTCTCTCTTCTCTCTCTTCTCTCCGCCGCCAGAAATCACCCACCGGCAGCAGACCACCTCTAAACACCTCCAAATTCACACCATGTAATCTCCACAACCTCCTCTTTCCATATCTCCAAACCAATTCCTTCAAAAACCCCTCAAACTCCTTGAATTTTAGATCTAGGAAACTTTAGTCGCCACTTTTTGGCCCAAATTCTTGAAGCTCCGGCCAACAACACCCTACAACACATACATGAATGGATAGAGCTCCGCGATACCTATCTTTTCCTACTTATTTCACCCCTAAAATTCCCGTCGCCGCCGGCTAGCCACCCTCACCGCCAACCCGCCACTACTGCCGCACTCCTCATCCTCTGTTTTAGCCTAATTCCGACCCAAGAACACTCATTTCCTTTTGGTATGACACCAAGTTCATTGAATTTGATGTCTAACAAAATGAAAGAAGCGTTCCATGGTCGTGCAACCATTTCTTGGCCTCTTCGACGTCTTCTCGTGGCTTGAACAGCTTCAAGCACGCTCCTTAGGTATAATCGTCATCTCTTTACTTAATTTCTGATTTTTTTAGTAGTAATAGGTTAGTTCTTGATTTTAATTTTAGTTCCTGATTTTAATTTTTCTGTTTTGGATTTGTTGTTAATTAGAGTTTTAAGTTAGATTTATTTAATTAGTTATCTCTATTTAGTTTAGTTGTTTGCTAGACTATTATTAATTAAACATAATCTTTAGTGTATTAATTTAATGGTTTGCTTAGTTAATCGATTGTTTAGTTGTTGAACGTCTCCGATTGTTAATGATGCTCGTTCTGTTTTGAGAATTAGTTTGTGAATCTAGTTGTTTGTTCTATGTTTAGTTTGCACAAATCAATTTGTTTTAATCTAGTTAGTTTGAGTTTTAGTTCCATTTGAAGTCTTGTTTCTGTTTTGTCGATTGTTAGTCGTTTGAGTTTGATTTGGTTCAAAATCAAGTAGTTTGGTGCTGATGGTTAACATATGAAGTTTAGGTTATTTTATCATAAAATAGTATACTAGTAGCTTACTTTTTACTAGTAAGGTGGCTGAAATGACTTTATTTTTCACCTTGCTTTTGACACACCAGATTTTCAGGCTGTTCTTTCACCTTTTGAACAGATTTTGAATAGTATTTAGCACACAAAGTCAGTCTTTTGGACAGACATTTGGTGAACCAAAACCTTTCCAAAAAATCTGACTTTATTTGCCTATTTAAAAGGCTGCTCTTCTCCTATAAAGGGGACTCTCTTACACTTAGAATACACATCCTTACTCACTGAAAAAGGATCACACACTCTAGGACACATATTGAAAGATCTTCTACACTCTGAAAAAAAAGACATAACTTAAGAACTGAACATCCAAAAGTGAGCTAAATTTGAGAGCGGTTGAGTGAGTATTCAAAAAGCAAAAACTGTCGAAAAAGGGGTTCTTAAGTCAGTTTACTTAGTTCTTTCCTTGTTAAAAGTTGCTGAATTTAATGCTTTAGTTTGTCGGTTTTTCTGGGCTGTTTCTCGGGTCACTCAAGTTGTTGATTTGCTGTTGTTTCCCCCTACTGTTCCTACTGCTTCTGTTGCTGAATTTCTGCTACTGTTGTATTTCCGCTTTTCAGGTAACCTTTCAAACACTTGTAATGCAGGTTCTTTTCTTTAATAGAAGATGATGACAAGATTGGCCTTTTAGTTTGTTCCGAGCAATTTTATTCAAAGGAGTTTCTGAATATTTGAGTGCTAAGATCTGCATGCCCGTGATCATTTTATTGTTGTAGTCGAGTAGTTTGGTTTATTTCGTAGTTGGCAGATCTGAGTATCCATGTTTCTTTGATATTAGTTTGAACTACTTAGATCATAGTGCACTTAAAGAATGAGTGAGGCAATAATATTTAGTATTGAAAGAATGAGTGAACTTGTGTTGTGTCAAACTTCATGTCAAAAGGTTTCTGTTGCATTTGTACCTGAGAAGTTGATTTTTCAAAACTGGCCACTTTTGTTGCATTTGTCACCTTAATTTAAGGCCAAATAGCTACAGTTGTGGTAGTAAATATTTTTTTTAAGTTCAATTGAAGGGCATCATATATGCAATTTCATGTCTTATTCCAATTCTATTGATTAAGATGATAGATTTCTTTAATAGTGGATGATGACTAGTACTTATTGTCTTGGATTAGAATTTTGAAAGTGATAAGAAAAAGCCTATTGAAATAACTAAAGGCAGAAAAGAGAAAAGTGGCCTTTAATTTGAATGAAAAAGTGATCTTTCAAGAAAAACTTATGTTGAGCATTTAGAATTTGCACATGTGGTGGCCTTTTTTTTATAAAATAAAAAAAAAAGTTAGCCTATCCTCAAAGTGAGATAACCCGTCTTTTCAAATACTTGCAAACAAATTGGTCTACACTTTCATAATAGTTGAACAAATAACTTGAGATAATTTTTCGCAAATAATTAAGTACCAAATAATTTAAATGCTAGGCACTAATAGGCATACTTTAACCTTTTCATTCACGGACTCGCTTGTGTAGCGTGATATTTAACCTTCAATTAATTCATCAATTTCATACCAAATTCAATAGCTTTAATTAATTTCTAATTTAATTAATTCTTTCGCTAAAATCGCGAATTTACTTGCGTAGCGCGATAATTGATAATTAATTTCTTCAAGTGTAGTAACCTTTTCAAAAGTAATAATGTACTAATAATCCTTGTCATAACTCGGGGAATGCCTTACACCTTCTTTCCGGTCAACAGAATTCCTTACTCGGACTTTATTTTCGCAGACTAATTAATAATAGAGTTAAAACTTCCTTTGACTAGGAATTCAAATAAAAGGTGACTTGGAACACCAAAAAAATCAATTCCAAGTGGCGACTCTATAAATAAAATAATCCCTACTCAAATTGGTCACTTTAATTGAAAAAACTCTTTAACCCACAATCCATAACATAACACTTATCTTTTTGGTGGGTAGAAAAGGGGTGTGACACAAATGACTAGAGCGCCTTTCAGGCATAAACTCTCACATTAGCGATAGTACCAGAATCTCCATACTTGATTTCAATCCTTAACAATTAAATGACTAACATGTAACAATTAAACAAATCTCCCCTGGGATACATTCCCATGACCTTCCGCATCAGGTAGCCAAGTCTGCACATCCATACCAACAACCGTACTAATTTAGTAAAGCAAATCAAGAATTCGCAAATCAATACTCAAAGTCTCTTACACAGGACACTGTTCTCAGGTGACACTAAATAAAATGCCAGCTTACTATGAACATCTGAATTCTCCCTGCTCATCCGAGCTCGTCATATTCTTATCAACACCGAGTCGTAACCTTGATCCTCATCCTCAACTTCCAATTCCCATGCCGCTCACTGCACCTATCATGCCGCAACTCGAGAGTACAAGAATTCATCATAACCCATGTACTACTAGTAGAATAAACACTTCATTGGCTAGAACCCTTTCACTTAACTCATTTCAGAAGAACCATTGCAACACGCAACTGAATTCTCATAACCGCATAAAATACAAACCTCAAGTTGCCAATTCCCACCCCGCTCACTGCACCTATCATGCCGCAATGCGAGAGTACAAGAATTCATCATAACCCATGTACTACTAGTAGAATAAATACTTCATTGGCTAGAATCCTTTCACTTAACTCATTTCAGAAGAACCATTGCAACACGCAGCTGAATTCCCATAACCGCAGAAAATACAAACCTCAAGTTGTGGTCTAAACCGCCATAATTCTTCCGGGATCCATTTACACATAACAAGGTCATTTGAATCAAATACCTCCCAAATCAATCAAATTATGGTGGTTGTCAAGCCCTCAAATACAACCACAACCCACATGTATAACTAACACGCCGAAAGAACTGATCATTGCCACAATCATGCTGATTCAAACCATTACTAACCGACCCAACTTCTTACAATTTACTCTTGACTTGCCTTAGAAATAATAATAGCTCTATTCAAAAATATAACGAACTCAATCAGCACTCATCCCGAGTGATCCGAATCACGAGACTACATCATCTCGATACCCATGAACCATCTCATACCCTCCTCATGCGCACAATAACATCTCCAACCGGTACACCTATTCTGAAGGACCTTCCGTAAATCCGAAACTATTTCTTCAATTTCACCAATATTGCCCTGCAGACCAGATGATAACATAGAGAATTCCCCAAGTATGCTTCACACTATGCTGCAAAATCCTGCTCTTCAACCACACAACGAACCCAAAATCCTTAGACACCGCGCTTATATCCTTGAACCCATTAGAACCACTATTGAGAGTCACCCACCCTGACCTGGTCCCGAATATAATCAAAACTTCATCACTCTATTAGCACATGAACACTCCCAAAGAAGCAACCAGATTAATTCTTTTCCTTGTACATCACATCCACAAGAATCATAAGCTCTAAGTCTTTCCAAAACCTGCACATGAGCCGATAAGGCGAAATATAGCACACATTCATCAAGTTCTTTGCTCGAATTACCCCTGATGTTTTCTTTTCTTAGCCATAAATAATCTACCAATGCACCGATAACCAAAAATCGCACAAACAGACAACCACACGATCCAATCCTAACCAGTGGGCTCCCCTACTTAACTTTAAGTTACAATCACATAAATCTAGAACCCACAAAGATTCCTCCTTCTCAATTTACCATAATCTTGCATCGTTAACCCGCCTAATTTCTTGAAATCCCTTGTTAAACTTTTCATGAACATTCCGAATTATCAGCCACAATCGCATATTTGACCTTCTGCCGAGTAGTAAGTAGAACTCTTTGTAGAAAGTTTATCAAAATCACGCAACCGCTAACCTGCCCACAACAGATAGCCCACATATGGAATTCCATACTAACATCTTCCAATGATGATGCACTGGGTACCACTACTACGAAATCAATAAACCCTCCTGAGCCCATGCTCGTCCACCAGCTGTACAAGTCTGTTCATTCCCCATTGACATCAACTGAAAGTCCAACAATACCTTCCAAACTCGAAGTCACGTCGTATCCCATAACGATAATCAAGCTCTTACGCCCATAAACACTCCAAGCAAACTTCTTTCCATCATATTCAACAGCACAGTAGCCACCATTCCAAATAAAATCAGTAGACCTAGTCACTGTCCACCATGATTCCAAAATCTCTCTAAACTTTTCTCAAGGCATGTGGCTATCCTACCACAGAATTCATATGCTACTCCACCACTCTCACTTCGGTTAAACCATCTCATTTAAGCAATTTCTCGACCTCTGCTTTTCATACTTGACCTGTTAGGAATTCAATCACCGCGAGAAACCTCATACCATATCCTTCATCATCCTTTGCTACCCAAATGTTGCCTCAAATCAAATTCCATTTCTGTAGCACCTGGACTAATAAATTGCTACCAACTCTAAGCCTCTTCGAAGAACATCTTTTTCTAGCCATTAGCATTAGAAACACCGATTCGATTCTGAAACTACTACACACCGCCATCTCTAATAACTGCTTCTCTGGCACCATTTCACAACACCCTGCCCCGAAGGAAAACTAAAGAAGACCATAACACCGGCGAACCTTAATACATTCAAACAAGGACGACGACACCATATCACAAATGAGAATTCCACCACGCTCGAAAATATCAAGTCTTGTTACTGCATCAACCAAAACCTGAACATCCATAGTCTGATTGCCTTTTCTCCGATGGAATTTAATGTCGAACCTCTAAGCCATGAACCGAGTAGTCCTTCTTTCGAGTCATTCATTGCCGCGACACATAAATAAGCACCTTACTATTTACACCAATACTACGTGATAACCATTCATGAACATCATAATGCACCGTTCATAGCCGCAAAACCATAGGCAACACTAACATTGGGCTGAAATGACAAAACATCCCTCTATGAGGCGACGACAATAGCCCAATCAAATACACAGGGAGAAACATCCTGCACCACATCTGCAGTACCATTACAACTCCTCGATGCCCAATTGATAACAAGATCTCCAAGTCGCATAAGATTGAGTAGGAAAGAAATGAAGGCATAAGCTCCAATGGAATCAAACCGCACAAAGAGAAATCAAGAAGGGAAGTGCTCCTAACAGCCTTGTAGCCTCTCGAAGATAAGTACAGACGTCTCTGTACCGATCCGCAAGACTCTACTAGACTTGCTCATGACTCGTGAGACTCAAGTGAACCTAACGCTCTGATACCAAGCTGTCATGACCTAAAATCCCCTATAGGCCGTGATGGAACCTAACGTCGCCGTCATGCAAGCCAACAGTGAATTATCAACTTAATTACTCATTTTAATATTTTTTAAATCGTAATTCCCATTAAATAAATAAAGTAAAAATATGGTACTCGGTCAAACCAGTGCTCCTCTTTACCAATTTCCGTATAAAGTATAAATTACAAGATAAAATAATAATAATTATTTGACTACAATAACGAACATCCACTAGGAACCTCCAAAATTCGATGTCACAAGTGCATGATCATCTACTAAGAAATATAATAATATACAACATATGTATGGAATACAAGTTAGATAGGAGAATGTAAGTAACTCTGAAGGAGACTCTGTATGATGTGGATCGTAACATGGAATGCAACTCACCATAAAGTCCCCGTAATAGTCGCGCATCTACACCCAAAAGACCATAAGAAATATATATATATATATATATATATATAAGTGCAGAAGTGTAGCATGAGTACATAAATCAGCGCATACCCAGTAAATATCTAGTCTAACCCCGTAGAAGTAGTGATGAGGGGTTGGCATCGACACTTACTAGTGGTCCAATATATCAAGTGCAATAGAAAGTAAACAAGTATGAGGCATGGTAAAAGTAAATAAACAACGTAAACAGATATAGGTACGCAATACGATCCTCCTCTGAACAGTAAATACAAGCTCTCAGTTATCGATCACCTCCTCAACAGGAGTATATATGTAAAATGGTCCCCACCAGATAGATCATCACAACTCAATTCAAGAAAAGCTCACGGATACGATAGCTTCTTGTCAAAGATTACGCGCGACGGTTCAGAGGTGAATGACCTGATCCCATAAGAATATTTATAAAAATGTCGAGGCGAATGACCCGGTCCCATAATAATGTGTGCACTACCGAGGGTCGACCGGTACGAATCATAGATGCATAAATTATACTGTCGAGGTGAACGACCCGCTCTTATGAGAATATGATACTGCCGAGGCAAACGACCCGATCCTATTTGAATATGAAGCTTTAAAGGGTCCTTGACCCCACTCACGAAGATACGTGCGAGTTATGAAATGTAAAGAAGCTTTTCAATGAAAACGCAAAATGCGAAAGAATTTCATAAGGGAAACACAATTATTCTAATCAAGTAGCTCGTCAAATCTCTACAATAGTGAGTATATCACTCTACGCAAGCCTAGTCTTAGGTCGCAATGCGAAATAAGAGAATTATACAGGCAAGGATAATTCAAATAATACAATTAAAGCATCGCGGAAAACCTAAGTCTACCCGGACATAATCAGGAACTATAGTATATGCACAGACACTCGTCACCTCATACGTGCGTAGCTCCCATAACATGTAGCATACAACAAGAACAACACCCACGTGGTAAATTCCCCCACACAGGGTTAGACATGAGACTTACCTCGCTCTGAAGTTCTATAACCGACTCCAACACCTCTCTAGCTCCTCAAACCAATGCTCATCGGCCCACGTCAACCCTTGGGCCCACGTGCCCAGATTTCAAATATTCTTGAAGATAAACTTTACCCATAACTCCACGAACTGAAATATATAATTTATCCTAAATTCCATGTCCAATTTCGTGGTCAAAATCCAAAAATATGATTTTTAGGTTTTCCACCAAAATTCCATAATTTTCACCAATTTCCATATTCCAATCCATGTATAATTCATGTATTTAACTCAAAATGAACAGAAATCACTTACCTCCTGGTTGATGATGAAAATGGTGCTCTAAAATTGCTCCCAAAGTCGGCTCCCATGAAGAAATAGAGTGAAAATGAGCCAAACTCCCGTTTTTAAAATGACATTGCCCAGCCCGACCTTCTTCACGAACGCGGCCTTACCCTCGCGTTCGCGAAGAGCATCCTGCTCCAACTCCAAAATTCCCTTTCGTGAACGCGATGCACTGGCCGCGAACGCGGTGACTAACACCTCCGCCCCTACACGAGCACGACTCCAGAAAAGCGAACGCATAGAACAATTTCCTTGTGCCTACCACCCGCCTACCTTCTACACGACCGTGTAATCCCACTCGCGATCGCGAAGAAGTCTTCGCGAACGCGCGCCCTTAATCGCGAATGTTACGACCCAAATTCCATTAGAGGTCGTGATGGCGCCTAACACCGCTGTCAGGCCTGCCAACAATAATTGATTAACTTAGTTACTCATTTTAGTATTTGAAATCACGATTTCCTTCAATTTAATAATAAAAGATGGACTTTATAGAGTAAATAAAAATATTTTCACAATTTCAATACCAAACAACCCATAATCTCCCCAAAATCCGGTGTCACAAGTGCATGAGCATCAACTAGGAAGTAAAATAAAATACAACATCTGTCCGGAATACAAATTAGACATGAAAAATATAAATACTCTGAAGGAGACTCTGTTGGTTGCGAGTCGTAATATGGAATGCTGCTCACCTAAGTCCCCGCATTTAACCACGCTGTTGCTCCCACGAGTCCACAGATATATATGTACCTGCACAAAATATGCAGCAAGTATAGTATAAGTACGTAAATCAACGCGTACCCAGTAAGTATTCCGTCTAACCTCGAAGAAGTAGTGACGAGGGCTCGACTCCGACACCTACTATGGGCTAACAATATAATGCCAATCTTATATTTAAACATGGAATACATAACATAGCTGAAAATTCAATAACCGAAAATAATCAACAATCCTTTTTTATTAATAGAACTTCCCAAATTTATTTCCATCATTTAACAATTTATATCTCAAGCCAATAAAGCTACGTCAATTATTATTAGTTTCAAAGAGTTATCATGCGCAAGTCATGCCGAGGTCGTACGGCCCGATCCAACATATAAATATAAGCTGTGCACTGCCGAAGGTCGAACGACACGAACCAACATATAAATATAAATTGTGCACTACTGAGGGTCGAATGACACGAACCATAGATGCATCTATTAACCTGCCGAGCGAACGGCCCGCTCCCATGAGAGTAGTGAAAATTTATCCCACTCGCGGAATATATTTGCGATGCGGTTGCACATAAATTTCTTATGATATTATAATATTTTTTAAATTCGTTTTCAAAAATACGAAATTCAATGAAAACTTTCAAGTCTCGAAATCCTCAATTTCAACTCTTTTCAAGGCATTTAATAAGCATACTCGATCTCAATTCTTTTTAAGGCAAATAATAAACATAATCAAATAACGGTATCAACAAGGTATGGTGTAAACCCTAAACTACCCGGACATAGGCATAACTAGTAGCTACGTGCGGACTCTCGTCACCTCGTACGTACGTAGCCTCCCCAAAAATAGAAACACATATTAATTCAATTCACCTATTGGGTTAATTCCCTCTTATAAGGTTAGAAAGGAGACTTACCTCGCTCCGAAGTTTCATAACCGGCTCCAAAGCCTTTCCACAACTCAACCCGAAGCTCATCGCTCCAAAACTAGTCAATAAATGTGCAAATCCATAAATGTATACTCTAATACTTATTATAATTCAATTTACAACAATTTTCAACTCCGCTCGAAAAATCGATAAAATCACTATCGGGCCCACGTGCCCGGATTTCAAATAATTTCAAAGATAAACTTTACCCATAATACTACGAACTCAAATATATAATTTATTCTCAATTTCATGTCCAATTTCGTGGTCAAACTCCAAAAATATAAATTTCTAGGTTTTCCATCAAAACCCCCACAATTTCTACTAATTTCCATGTTTAAATACTCATACAAACCATGTATTTAATTTATAATAAGTGGGAATCACTTACCTTGTGTTGCTTGATGAAAATCTCCCTTTGAAGCTCTCCAAAATTGCCCCAACCAAGTGAAAAATGGAAGAAAATAGGCCAAGTCCCCGTTCTTAAAGAACCCTTCTGCCCAGCGACTTCTCGCACCTGCGGTCACTTGACCGCTTTTGCGGTTCCGCAGGTGCGGCAAATATTCCGCTTCTGCGGAGATGCCCCCAGCTGCCTGCTTCTACTCTGCGCCTTTCCTTCCGCATCTGCGCCTTCGTAGGTGATGACATTCCCTCGCACCTGCTCTCCTGCCCAACATACCCAGCATCACTTCTGCGACCCTCCTGGCCTCTTTTGCGGCTCCACACCTGCAGCCAAAACCTCACAGGTGCGGTTACACCAGATGACAGCAGCCCCAGCATTCCTCCAAGCCCAAACTCGATCCGTTTGCTATCCGGAATCCACTCGAGGCCCTCGGGGCCTCAATCAATTACACCAACACTTCTCAAAACACATTACGAACCTAGTCGAGCCCTCAAATCACATAAAACATCATCAAAATCACGAATCACAACCCAATTCAAGCTTAATGAACTTTAGAACTTCGAACTTCCACATTCGATGCCGAAACCTATCAAATCATGTCCGATTTATCTTAAATTTCGTACACAAGTCACATTCGACATTACGGACCTACTCCAACTTCTGGAATCGGAATCCGACCCCGATATTAAAAAGTCCACTCCCGGTCAAACTTCTCAAAAATTATCCAAATTTTTAATTTTTGCCAAATGACCCCGAAATGACATACGAACCTCCAAATCCATATCCGGATGCGCTCCCCAATACCAGAATCACCATACGAAACTATTCCCAGAATCGGAATCCCAAACAGACATCAATAGCGTTGAAATGCACTTCAACCCAAATTTATGAAATTCTTCCAAAATGCCAACCTTCTACAATAGGCGCCGAAACGCTCCCAGGTCATCCGAAACCCGATCCGGACATACGTCCAAGTCCAAAATCATCATACGAACCCGTTGAAATCTTCCAATCCCGATTCCGAGGTCGTTTACTCAAAAATCAAACCTTAGTCAATTCTTCCAACTTAAAGCTTCCGAAATTAGAATTTTCTTCCCAAACTAACTCCGAACTTCCCAAAATTCAGTTCCAATTATATGTGCAAGTCATAATACCCGAAGTGAAACTACTCAAGGCCTCAAACCGCCGAACGATGCGCTAGAGCTCAAAATGACTGGTTGGGTCGTTACAGCGAACGCGATAAGCAAATGGCCAAACACCCCCACAGACCTTCGCGAACGCGGTCCTTTCCTTGCGAACGTGAAGAAGGATGCACCCGACCTCAGAAAACAACAACTCAACATGGCGAAATGGATATCGATAATACCAAAGTCCACTTCAAACCAAACTTAGGAAACTCTAAAACCTTCAAAATGTTAACTTTCCACAATAAAGTGCTGAAATACTCCTAGGGTGACCCGATACTCAACCCGAACATACACTCAAGTCCAGAATCATCATACGAACTTATTGGAACCTTCAAATCCTGATTCCGAGATCATTTACTCAAAAGTCAAACATTAGTCAACTCTTCTAACTTAAAGCTACTGAAATGAGAATTTTCCATTCGAATCAACTCCGAACTTCCCGAAATTCAATTCCGACTACGCGTACAAGTCATAATACATGAATTGAAGCTACTCAAGACCTCAAACCGATGAATGACGCGCTAGAACTCAAAACGACCAGTCTGATCGTTACAATTACTTATTTGAACATCGTCATTTTTCAAATTACATAATGTAATTTTATCTATTGTAATATGTTATTTACCAGAATTTGCAGGTTACTAAATCATGCATGCTATAAAATAGTTTTTTATTGTTGTTTTCTTTACCCTTTATTTTCTACATAAGTGTGACCAAATTAAGATCATATCTATATTATATTAAAAGCACGAAGGCCTTTAGCGAAATGTCGTTCGTCTTTTTTACCCTTTAAAAATAGAGTTCACACTGGACAAAATAGTCATTTGATTATTTTTCTAATATTTAGGAATAGTCATTTAATTAATTCTCTACTATTTAGGAATATCCATGTAATTAATTTTTTACCTTTTAGGAATAGACATTAAATTATTTCCCTAAAATAAATTCACATTTGACCTTATATAAATTAGTTTTATTTAAATTATGTGACGTAATAATTATTATGAAAGAGGGACCCACGAAAATTCTTCAAACGAAATCTGAGAAATTAATTCAATTTATCGTCATTGAGATTTGTTGCTCTAGGTTTAGGAGTTTATGTGTTATGGTACTATAACCAATTAAGCATTCATAATTTAATTATTCTATTTAAAAAAAAACAGTAAGCGACAACAAATAAAGTTGGTTACTGAATTAGAGCACAAAAAATAAAACTACAAATAATGTTGGCTACTCCCCCTTTTTTTTTTTTTTTTCCTATATTTGAGTTTTACATGATTTTATTGGTTAAATTATTTTTTATTGTATTATATAAAGTCAAATACTCTTATAAAAGAAGTCATTAATGACCTTATTGAAGTTATTTTACCTTATTTAAATTAAATAATTTGTTTATAATATTTTATTTATTGTTCGTAAACGTACGCTAGGGACATGCACATATGAATTTTATAAAGAAATCTTTAAACTTCATTCAACATATATTTTTTCCCAAATTAGATATATAAACTATTGTATATGCATTAATTTTCTATAATTATTTTCCTGTAAATATTCTTTGTCATTAAAAGTGTAGTCCATATTTTGACTTATTTTTTTAAAGTATTTGCTCATTGACTTAATACGCGCAAACCACATACCAGTTAGTATTAGGTCACAAAAATAACAACAAATTTCATAAGATATTCCCATATTTTTTTAGAAATTGTAATAAGGCATATGAGGATTTATGTAGAGAAGGATTTCTTCCTTTATTAAGATATCTAAATAGATCAATATTTACTAATTTCAAGATCTCACACTTAGAAACTTATATATTTATTGATATGGGGTACACGCGTGAAACGCGTACCCTATATTAAAAGTACAAAGACCCTTAGCGAAATGTCGTTCGTCTTTTATGCCCATTAAAAATATATTCATATTGAACACAATAGTAATTTAACTTATTCTCCTACTATAAGAATAGTCATTAATTCTTTTTCTAATACTAAAAATATCCAGTTAATTATTTGCCTAATGTTTAGGACTATTAGGACTTTAATTTGAAAAATCATAATATTCATTTAATTATTGCCTAATACTTAGGATTTTGATTTAAAAAATCATATTATTTCTCTCAATTCCTTTTCAAGAGTCCTTCACTATCAACTCCATTTAAGTTTAGGAGTATTTCTAGGACCACCTGTGTTATTTTTTGTTATAAAATTTTTGCTTTTGGAGTTCCTATTTTTCTTTTCTTCTTCAGTTTTAGTTCCTTTTTCTAGGTTATGGGTACGTTTTTGGGTTAAGAAATTTTACCTGTAATATGCCTTATTTTTCTTTTCGTTTTTAGAACTCTTTTTCTTTGTCTATTGAAACTATACATAATTTTACCTAACATAGATTCTTTTCCTTTTCCAATTGCATTGGCAAATACTTCTATAAAAAAAAAAAGAAGTATTCCACGGTTTTCATTATCATAGGTTGGCTTTCGTTATTGGGTCTCTAGCTTTGTGAGTTTCCAGATTTTCTTTATTGGAGAAAAATATTCTATATTTATTTGTGCTTGAATTTTTGGCTTTTAATTGTGATCATTATTTTCTAGGTCATGTTTAACTTTCGATATAAGAAGAATACGTACTTCAACTATGTTAGCATGCATGCCTCTTCTTTTTGAACTTTTATTTGTAAAATCTGTATGTTAAATTGAATAGAGGAAATTTTTATATTCTTACACAAGTTATTTTACTGTAATATTTTGATTCATTTGATGGAACAACTGATTGGGTGATGAGTTGAGTTTCTCGCTGTTGAACTTTCTTCGACTACTGAATTAACATTAGTTGCTTTTACTAATTATTTATAGTACGTGGTTGACATATTGTACAAATCCAATAGTTACAAATAACTATTTTTTATTTGTTAATATGACTTCCTTTTAAAAAAAGCTAATATGTTGATCGACTTCAAATACCATTAATACAAAAAAAGGGTGACCATAATATATAAAATTACCTTTTCTCTTTATTTTTGTTGTCGTATTTTAGAGAATATTTATGCGCTATGTTTTATCGTTTGAAAATAATTAAACTTTTATTAGATATAATTATAATTACAGTTAAATATTAAAAATTGATACGAGCTAATATTAAGAATTTGAATCGACAAGAACTAAACTATTTAGAACAAATAATTAAGTCTTTGATTTAGATAATTAGCAAAAAATATCAATTTAGTTTTTTGTTTTCAAATTCATCATATAAGTAAAATTATTTTTTCAAGTTGATAGATTCTTAGGGTTCATAAATTTATTTCCACAAGCACAATGCTGGTAAAGGATATCTAAAAAATAGAGTAAAATAAGTTATAATACAATATTGCAAGTTAAATTGGTTGAAACACAACCTTGAACGAGTTACTATATAATGCAACAGTAGAAGGCGATATGTATTTTAAATAATTTGTGATAATTTATTTTCTTTCTATTTTCATTCCCCTCTCTCTCTCTCTCTCTCTCTCTCTCT
>AWOL01S0061677.1:80953-115106 GCA_000715115.1 Nicotiana otophora
CGAGGACATGACACTTGATAGGAAGATGTGGAGGTCGAGTATTAGGGTTGTAGGTTAGGAGGTAGTTGAGTCATGCCTTACTTCGTACCATTGTGGGACTAGCCATGTAGGGTTTTTGTCTAAGATAGCTAGTGGCAATGTTGTAGCTTACTATTTCGCTTTTCAGTGCATGTCCTATTTACTAGCTATCGCTTTTGCTTTGCATCTTTTTTCTAGATTTCATGATGTTCTTATTTTTCTTATGATTGTTGTGGTGATACTAATATTTACTAATATTGTCTCCCTTTGCTTTGCATCTTTCTTCTGGATTTTATGGTGTTCCTATTTATCCTATGATTGTTGTTGTGATACTAATATTGTCTTCTTTTTGTCATTTTGTCTTTTTATTTTTTATTTTTTTTGAGCCGAGGGTCTTTCGGAAACAACCTCTCTACTCCTTCGGGATAGGGGTAAGGTCTGCGTACACACTACCCTCCTCAGACCCCATTAGTGGAATTTTACTGAGTTGTTGTTGTTTGTTTGTTGTTATACAAATTATTAATATAGAAGCTAATAACTTAAAAGGGACTAGCTATAGAATCTCGAACCAACTTATAAACTTTAAATTCTTCCCTCGGCTGCTCTTCTGAGTTCCCCATTTCTCTCTCTCTTTATACTTGAAGAATTACAGAGGTGCCGACAGAATTGACCCTAGGGTTTGGGGAGAGAGTGATTAAGGTGGGTGAAGCTATGGGATTTTCTAGCTACCCAGGCCAGTACGTAATTTCATGAACTATAAATTGCATGCGTTTTCTGCGGGTATACGTTTTGTGGATTTTCTTGATCATGTTAATTATTAGCAGCGTTGAAAATTGCTGCTGTCTCACAACAATCAGGAAATTTAAATACAGCAATCTAGACACGGTTCATTTAATTTATTGGTTAGAGCTAGTTTCCAGTGGATCGAGTAGGTTTTTTTCTCCAACCTCATTGCAGCATAAGTATATGCTTTTTAAAAAAGCAGCCCGATTCACAAGGTATACGGCGTTCATGCAGGGTCCGATAAAACTGTCACACCCTAAGTGGTCGTTTGATTGGGAAACAAGTTATCCCACAATTAATTATCTCGGAATTAGTTATCTCATACTCCCATGGGGTTAATTAAAAAAAATACTACAATTTCGAAATTAGTTATACCACGATTTTACCTCAACTAAACGTGAGATAAACTCATCTCAAATTTAATCTAGGGATTAATTATCCCTTATCTCTCGTACCAAACGAGCCCTAAGGGGTGTGATGTAGATAACCTACCCTAATGCAAGCTATGTTAATTGTTTCCACGACTCGAACTCGCGACCTATAAGTATATGATTTTATATATTTGTACTATTCACCAGAATCCATAAAAACTTGGAAGGCTATAGAGTCGTACTATCTAAGAAATGTCAACAAAAACTTGCATGTGTTGATCCTGAATTTTCTACACCTGAAGTCAAGCACTCCCAACCTAAATGAAAACATTGAAAAACTCTAAAATCTCCGTGACAGCTAGGCAAAGTCACTGTTGACAAACCATTGACTAGTCCATCTAAGGTAAACACACAAATTAATTAAGCCCATCTTTTTGCAAGGGAAATTAATCAGTTTAGATGCATATAATAATTAGGCACCCGTGTAAAGGGTCATAACTACTAAGATTTGAGTGTGATTTCTATCAAACAAAGACGATCATAAAGTTGATACTTGGTGGATAAGAGATAGCATTAGTTAAGTTGACAGTAACACGTTTGTTTTTATACCATAATCTGATAGTATTTTGATTTTAGAAAGCTTAATACTGTGTGCTTTTGATGAGCACGTGTGGTGGTATTGCACAGTTGCGGGTGCCTTTCTAGAGAACTTGACAAGTCTTGTTATATAAGTACCAAAGAGTTCTATGTTAGGATTGAAAAAACAGAAGCTCCTGGCCGAGTAGTAGCCGACTTTAAATTTTAGACACTAGCCATATAAAAAATATTTCTACTATAAATCATTTATAAAATAATTTTTTTATACAATTAATGTATATTTATTTTTCTGAGTAGGCCAATGCACAAAGTATCATGTATTCATCCAGAGTCCGAGGAAAAGTCGCACCCAAGAAATATGACGTAGACACCTTATCCTAATGCAAGTATTAATGACTGCTTCCACAACTTGAAGTGACATATAGATCACACGGAGACAACTTTACCGTTACACCAATGCTCCCTTTCACACAATCTAAGGTATATACTCCATCTGGTCCACAATAAGTGACTATTTTACCTTTGGTACACCTATTAAGGAAATATAAACTCCTACAAAAAGGATATATTCACTAAATTAACCTTAATTAATTGTTATCTTGATACATTGGAACATATAAATAAGGGCAAATTTTGAAAAAATAAAATTAATTCCTTATTGATTATGTAAATGGACACTTATTTTGGACCAAAATAAAAAAGTAAAATAATCACTTATTATGGATCGGAGAGTATATATAAATGTATAAAAATGAAAAGAGAGAGAGAGAGAGCGCCTTGTAAACTAGGGAAGTTTTGAAATTAAGACTCGGAAATAAAGGAGCTAGCAGTCTTATGGTTGGTGATCGTTTTAACCACTAGGCAAGCAATCATTTGTCCAAATCAAAAAGATTAGGTTAGGGATTGTGCAGGAAACATGTAATTGGTGTTACCCCAATAAATATAACACTGTTAGTATTGTGTCTGTTCATACATGGTTAAACCCAAAGTGGCATTTTCTTGCCTGAAAGCTATGGGAAAAAGACAACAAGGTCGGCATCTCAATTCTTAACTATCTCAATAAATTTACATTATCTATTCTAAGTTCGTTAACCAATGATTATATTTTAAGTACACTATTTTTATGTTCATATGCTCCAAAACACATACAACACGTCCTTGGCTAATTATAGGATTTTTTTTCTTTAATTTATTTATTTAGTTATTGCCTATTGGGGATACAAATGGGAAGGGATAAACAAGTGCCAATAGAATATTGAGGATGACAAAAGGAAGTTTTAATTTGATATATTTGGAACAGACTAATAGAGGATGTAGTCATTTAGACTGAATCATAGGGTGGGTAGAAATGGGTGAAGGTAGTTGGACATACTATTGATAAAAGAATATCTGTACGTAATCAAGTATATGTAACCTGGACTCCTTATTTATTTTCTCTCATTAAATTATTTGTCTATCGTATGTATATACACTATATGTATGTTAATGGTAGTGCAGAAATTAAGTACGGTTAAACCTTATTCTACTGTTTGTAAAAGTACAGCTTGGTCCACTTCTAATTAAATGGAGTAAATCATAATATAATTAAATATATATGTGATAGCATGCTATTTTACCTTCTAAACTCGACTCCTTATCCACTTTGGGGTTAGATCATAAGCCAAATAGTTATAAAAATACACGATTCTATTTGATTCCAATATTTGGGAGTTCTCACTTGATTTCACTTTCTAATTAAACTAGATATCAGATGATATATGTGTACTCACAAAATATGGAAACCTTAGATATTAACCCTAAACTAGACTTTTTACTTGCACTTGATTTGTCCTACATTAAGAGAATAAGCTTGTAAAGATAGGAATCAAATAGCTGAGATCCAACGAGCAAAAGGCCACGAATCTAGACGATCATATGTAATACATGCCCATTCAATGTCTATAACTCATTTGAAAAAATCGATAGCCCGTGGTAAGAACTTACAATATTTAGTAAACCATGGATATAAGTTAATATATACACTTGCTGTGTGATGTACTTTTACAACATCAGTGTAATTTAACCTATTAATCATAATAGGTCACTTGTTCATCTAGCTAGGTTATCAACTAAGTTATCTCCAATTACCTTTTAAGTTATTACTAGATATTTTTTATACCGTTTATGCATAGAATCTAGTAACACTATATATAGGAAATAAGATTTTCTATATATAGTGACGTTCTTCTTTCGCAATTTCTCTAGTCGCCACTCTATGCCGCATTGCTTCTAGTTTGAGTACGACACTTAAATCTTTTTGTGGCGCATTTGTTTACCTTGTGGCAAGTGAAGTCGCCACAATAGCTAATTTGCTTTATCATTATCTTTTAGCGACTAATGCTCGCCACAAAAAATTAACAAATGAGCCACAAAATGGACCCAAGGTAAGTCGTTAATCAAACCAACAACATATGGTGCAACAAGGTACTTACCTTTGGTGGTGACTAAAGACCGTTGCCACAGAAGATCGTCACTGAAAATCTTATTTCCTTTAATGGAATAAACTATATACATTAACTAGACTCCATATAGTGGCAGTTTAGAGAATATATAAAAGATAGTAGCTCATCTGGTATTATAGTAATCATCTAACAAAGAAAATCTAAAATCTTGATACACTATCTTTGTCAATATGGTAGCTGTAAATATGAAGACAAAAAAAGATCCAGGAAAACGGCTGCTTCTTTCTGAAGATTGATATATGCATAGAAAATACCGCAGCTTTGTCACCCTTTTTATAGCCAGGCTCTCTAATTCCGTACTTCCCTCTTGAGTTTACTTAATTTCCTCACCAAAAGCTAGCTAGCAAAAAATGGAGGAAAATTTACCTCCAGGATTTAGGTTTCATCCCACAGATGAAGAATTAATCACTTATTATCTGACTAACAAAGTTTCTGATTTCAACTTCACTGCTAAAGCCATTGCTGATGTTGATCTTAATAAGTGTGAGCCTTGGGATCTTCCAGGTAGCTATTTTGCTTCTACCCTTTATTGCATATATAATTATATTCTTGATCTTTAATTTCTTTTGTCTTTTCCTTTTTCGATTTTTTTCTAAACTTTAATATTGTTTAGTTTTCTGACTGATTTGATTGAAAATTATATACTGTGATCTTTTAAATTTCTTGAAAGTCAACACACATGAAATGCTATATATTCCCAAGAAGAAGTGATTTTGCACTCAACTAATTTACAAGTATCTATTACCATTAGTTTTTACTACTTAATTCAATGTTTAGAGACGTATTTACTCAAAAGTTATAGTGTATTGCATGTTCATATATACTGTATTACCACCGTTGCCTTTCAGCTTGTTTAGCTTGGGTTTGGACTAGATTTGGTTGAAAAGTGAAAAAATGAATTTTTGAAGATGAGATGAAAAATAATTTTTGAAAGTTGAAATTGTATTTGGACATGCATATTACTTGAAAAGAATTTGAAGTTTTGTGAATAGAAAACTTCAAAAACTACTATACAGTTATTTTTTGGGATGTAAAAAATTTGTTTTCAAAAGATTTGAAAACAAATTTTGAAAAACAGCTCCCGAATTTTATGGTCAAACTGGAGCTAAGTGTTTTCTTGTTTACTTCCTATATATGTTGGCCAACTTGGCGTGTAGTATAAGTGAACATGAAGAAAAAATATGAACTGAAGTTTTCTGATAAATGTGTTACAAATTGACATCAACTATGACTTAAAGTTAATTCTAATGTTAGTTATTTTACCTATATTAAAAGTTTTACCTTGTATAGATCAAGATTAATTTACATCCTAACTAAATTAAATCTCCTACAGCCAAAGCCTCAATGGGAGAAAAAGAGTGGTACTTCTTTAGCCTTAAAGATCGCAAGTACCCAACTGGCCTTCGTACAAACCGAGCTACAGAAGCAGGCTACTGGAAAACAACAGGCAAGGATAAGGAGATCTTTCGCGGCGGATCAGTCCTTGTTGGGATGAAGAAAACACTGGTTTTCTACAGAGGAAGAGCTCCGAAAGGTGAAAAAACCAACTGGGTTATGCACGAATATAGACTAGAAACCAAGTTTGGTTTCAAACCTTCAAAGGTAACTATTCCTTAATCGGATTTAATTTATATACAATGACATCATTAAAAAAATCACTAGGTTACTTGCCTTATTTTTTATATGAGTAATCTCACCTTATTTTGAACTATTACTTGCATTTATCTTTTAATTAGATTATTTAATAGGGTACAAATTCATTAAAAATTGTACTATTACTTGTTTTTATAGAGGGTTACCTTTTTTTCCTTCTTGGATTAGATCGTTTTGGAAATATTTTTATTATATATAGAGGGAAGGAAAACGAGAGGAGATTACAGGATGGGAAAACTGAAAGTTCAAATAACCAACCAACTGGAGTACTAAGATTCCTTTGCCTTGAATTAGTATCATATTGTCCAGCCATTAATTATTTTTTGTTCTTTCAGGAGGAATGGGTGGTCTGTAGGGTGTTTCACAAGAGTTCAACTGCAAAGAAACCACAACCAACATCATCATCCCAACAATCCGAAGAGTCTCCTAATTGTGACACTTACACTTTTGCAAATGAGTTGGGGGATATTGAGCCACCAAATAATTTCTATGGCCTAGCCACTCCATCAAATGGCCATATTTGCAATAATATTTCTTTACAAAATTACAGCAATGAGAACATGATGAATATGAACTTGAACATGAATTTGGCTGCTGCTGCAACAAGAGAAGCAGCAATTAGTAACACTCTTCCACTATTGCCTGCAGCTTGGTCTTCTAGCTTGCTTTGCTCTAATCTTCCATCAGTGGATTCTTTGCTTCTTCGGGCGTTACAGTTTAGAGGTTATAATAATCAGCCAAGAGAAGCTACAACTAGTACTACCGATTACCCGTTCATTCAAACACAAAATATTTCTCATATTGGGATTGATTATAATAACCCTAACTTGGCAGTCGAGGTGCCTTCTTCCTCTATGGTATCAGATCCTGTTCAGCAACAACAGCCACAGGAGCAATCATACAAATTGGGTTCAAATATTTGGTAACTTGTTGTGACGACTTTTAGAGGTCGCCCTCAATAAGTTTCAGAAGTCGGACTCTATTTGGTGCTTTAGATATTTTACTGTAAATTTCTCAAGTTCTTATGTAGGTGCAAAATTAAGTGCATGAAACCAAAGCAAGGAAATCTGAATTCATGCTAATTTAATGTAGTGATCAGGATCAGCTGTGGTTGACTTGGGAAAATCCCCAGTCTCTGTTGTAAGTATCTTCTTATTCAAGCTAGCTTCCACATTTGCATTTGTATAACGCAATTATATATCTTCAATATAGAAAGAACTCCGTATCATAATCATCACTCTCCAATTACTTGCTCTTTAATTTCTTCTCAGACATACAATGGCATTTCTGTTATTCAAACATGTCGACTATTTATGATTTAAGAGAAATTAACTTTGTTTACCCTTAAAATCGGATAACAATTAAATTTATAAGTGGTTTTAAGGATATGTGATTTTACTTGGCACAAACTGAGAAATATGAGAATTGAAGTTAGAAATTAACTGTAAAGTAAAGCAAACCAATGTAACTTGCTACCTTGGCCATCGAGCTAGGTCGCCCTCGAACCAACTGAGTATATTATTGAAAAGCAAGAACTGGACAACATAACAAGAATGCCTAAGAAAATGTCATGAACTGCTTTGATATGCGTGAATATGATGATTACAAAATGATTAGAACCCCCTTTATATAGTAGAGGAGTTCCACGTATGATACAATTCTAAATACAGAAGGAAATCTCCTCATTGGATAATCAACCGATCTTGTCTTGATACATGCCGAGATCTCCGCCACAATCCTCGCCCGGTCGCGGATTTCTCGGCTTTCTATTATTCGACTTAGCAGGCTTCCTTCGATCTCGCTAAATCTCTATCCTTCTCGGTCTCGACCTTAGCTGGTCTCGATCTCGATCCCTGAATCACGAGCTAGGCAATATCTAATCATGTAACGATCCAATATAACTTGGGATCGAGCCTCGGTCTGCCGCCCCGGTATCGATTAACTATATTTTGACCGTATACAGATAGTCCCCTCATTTTTGGAAAGTAATGATAAGAAACGATTTAAGCCTTCGATCATGACATAATCGTCGTGACATAAGCAGCAAAAGTGACTGAAACGTCTTGTCGGCACAGTTTCCTAAGTATTTAATGCGCATCATTGACGGTCGGTCGCTACCAGTTTTGAACCGTCATTGTGAAACCGATAAATAGCCACCTTCTTAGTTATTTCAAACTTTTACTTTCAAATCTTTTTCATTCCAATCTCCATGGTTCTTTGCCTTCTTCAAAGCTTCCTATCTTTAAGTCTTTGAGTTTCTTTACTTGTTCTTCCTAAAAGACTGAATATTTCAGTCTCTATTCTTCTTTGCCCATAAAAACTAAATGGCCAAAATATCTAAAACTGTTCCGCAGAAAGAGGCTGCTTCCTCATCTCGGTCGGCCGGCGAGAAATCAGTGGTGGAGCCACGCCCTGAAGAACTTATTCCCGGGGGTGTGTCATTGATTCCGACTTTAAGGTCGAGAAACCTTCATCGGTTCCTGGTCGATGCGAGCCGATATCGAGATATATGTGCTCGATACCCAAAAGCTTCCTTGACCAGGTGAAGAAAGATTGCAACTGAAGAGACAAAGAGCTTGTGATACAGGCACCAGAAGAAGCGATTACCACCCACGTGGAAGGGTTCCTGAGTGTTTACACTTATCCTTTCACGCTGGGTCCCCTCGATCCGGTCATCGTAGACTTATGTAAGAAATACCAGGTGACCCTCGGCCAAATTCACCCCGCTTTCTGGAGGATCGTGATACTGTTCCGTTTCTTCGTGAGAAAAATCGACGGGCTTCCCTTCACCCTTGACCATCTCATAAGATTATATAGCCCTCGACTCTATCGAGGTGGGCTAATAAAGCTTCAACGCCGGGCCACCAAGACGCTCCTCTCAAGTATAGATGAAGACAAAGATCGGGGATGGATGGGTCGGTTCATTCGGGTGAAGACCACGGACCTAATCCCGGCTGAGAGCATGCCATTTCCTGAGAAATGGAATATGAAACGTAAGTATGATTTCGTCTTTAATTTCTGTTCGTTGTTTTTACATTTTCATCCTTTCTTATCAGTATTTTTCTCGATGCAGCTATTGCTTGGATGCCGGGTGCGGTTTCCCACCTCGAAAACTGGGTTAGGAGCCTAGTTTCGACGTCAACACACGCCGAGCACGCATGGCGCAATTTGTGGAAGGGTCGGTGGGAGGCTCGTACTCATGGTAAGCCTTCTTCCTAACTTACCGATTTGTCTATTGTTCAAACATCTTTTTAGATATGAGTTTACTTACTTTCTACTTTTGTAGGTCTCGGAAAGGTCACAAGAAGAGAACATCCCGTAAACCCAAGGGGAACATAATCCCACTGACTATAGAGTCAGTCCAAAGGCTAAGGGAAGAAGAAGAAGAAGATGATGATGATGCTTCTGGGCTGGTGGCCCCTGCGCGAGCTAGCACCGAGATTCGGAGAACTTCGGAACTGGTGGGAGTTGATACTGCACCATCTAGGCTCGATAAGGTCGAGGAGGAGATTTCGGCCCAAGTCCCCGAGCCGAGAGGAACCGAAGATTCTTTATCTCAAGGCAAAGAGACCGTTGAAGAGGTGGTGGATGCTGGTGCAGAAACTGAGCTCGAGGCTCCCCAAGATGGAGGTGACGCCCCAAAAGATCCACTTGGGGCAATAGAGATCGGGGATTCCCCCTCGTTTCCTTTATTTTTTGAGTCGATGATACGCGATGCTCAGGCTGTTGAGACTTGTTACGGGGAAGGAGCCCACGGAGATGAAGATCTTTTACGTGATTATTTTATTGGGGTAGAAGGTATGACCGGTCTGAGTGACTTAGAGGTTCCGAAGAAGAGTTCGGGAGAGGTTTCCTCGAGTTTTAAACTGACCAATCATTCTTTGGCCCCTAGTGTCCATCCCGGGTGCAAGCGAACAATCGTTATCACGATCCCGGAGGATGCCCGAGTTTTTGCTGCCCCCGTAGGAGTGGCTAGATACCTCCGACGTTTGGTCATGAAAGAAGACCAAGCCCAAATGGACAAGGTGGGAGCGCCTTGTCTTTTGAACGAAGCCTAACATGCCCTAAACCAGGTAAGTTAATATTTTCTTTGTCAATTTTCATACTTGTACTTTTCTCCCCTTGTATAATTCCTTCTTTCTATTTTTGTAGGCTTCTATGCTTCATCACGAGGCTTTCTTCGGATCTCAAGGGGAGCTGAGCTGGTACGAAGCCGAAATCCGAGGGCTTACTGAGGAGAGAGATGCCTTCAAGCTTCTCAATGAGGAGAGAGAAGGGGAAGCAAAAGGACTTCGGGCTGAGCTAGAAACAGCTTAGAAAGAACAAGTTGATTTGGCCGAGTAGATAAAAAGAATCTTTGAAGTTAATGACATTGACTCAGTCGTGGTGGCTAACAGTTCGGTCCCACAGGTCCAACGAAAGCTTGATGTAATCGGGCAGCTTCATGAGGAAGTGGACGCAGTGAAAGCGGAGGCCGAGGCATGGAAGAAGAATATGGACCACCTTGCCTCAGAAAATAAGGCTGTCCGAGCTCAACTGGCCTTGGCTGAGACCCAACTCCAAAGCTTGAAAGAGAAGGCCTTGGTGCAAGCCAAGAAAATTGAGAAGTTCCAGTCTCGGTTGGGCTCAGCAACTTCCGATCGAGAGAGGCTGGCCACAGAACTTGCATTGGCCAAATCGGAGGTCGAAACGGCCAAGGCTAATGCTGATGCAATGGTGGCCGTCTACCGGTCTGGCGCTGAAGCTGCTCAGGTTCGAGCAAAGGAGGTTGCTTAAGCTGCTCAGGTTCGAGCGAACTGGGTTGCCGAGCATGCCAAATGCCAGTCTCGAAAAGAGACTCTCGAGGAGATCCATGCTCATGTCTTCGATCTTACAGGCGAGATCGAGAATGCTAAGGAGCTTGAAGTTGAAGCCAGAGTGTTGGCCTTTGCTGATGATGATGATTCTGGGAGTATGAGCGTACTGAAAGCGGAGAAGGCCTCGATGCTACTCCCGAAGAAGACTAAGTCCTTTAGGATTAGTATTTTTTGTGTTTCTTTTAAGACCGTTTCAGTATTTTGTAGAGAAATTTGATCGGGCCATGCTACCCTTGTAAATGAGTTTTGATATATATATAAAAACTTTCTTCCTTTCTGCCTTATAAAATTATGAAGTTGTATTCTAAGGTCCGAGGTTTAGATAATTTGATTGAAACCGAACTAGTATAGCCCTTAGGCTTTACGATCGAGTGAGTGCTTGCTCGAACTCGAAGTAAGGTAACCCTTAGATATTTTATTTGAGCGAGGATGGTCTCTCAAACTCAAAGCCAAAACAGCCCTTAGGCTTTTGTAAAAAGATTGTTTATGGCTTTCTCCCCTTTTCGGCTTGAAAAAGTTTTTTATCATTTGTATTTGCAAAACTTGTAATGCCTTAGCATGAAATAAGGAATTTTTCGAGAGTTCGAACAATTTTGTACTCATTAGAGTTTTCGAGGCTTGATACTATCGAAGCCTTTTATGATTTTGCCGGGGGTAGCCTTTTTAACCGGTTTATGAAAGAATTCGAAGGCCTGTTTTGTTATGGAATTCGAATGTCTTCGAACCATGTTAATTCAGCCATAGCCTCTTTAGTTCGGGATTTGCCCCTTGGGCTTATTTTTCCGTTTTACTTCGAGCTTGCCCGAAGTGTCATTCCCCGAATGGGGTGGTCGCGGCCTATAAAAATCGAGGGTTGCCTCAAAGGTCTTATGATCTTGGAGTTTTAATAATTTGATCTCGTTTATTTTTCGGACGGTAGTCCCTGAGCGTGGGGGTAATTATCCAAGTTATGGTCGGCCCTTAAGCCTGTTTATATAATAGATCGAGAGCATGAAATTGTAAAGTAGAAAACTTTTTCTAAGGCATGAGATATCGGTAAAGAAAAATACTTCTCTTTATAAATAATTATACATGCATACATGTTTTGTGCCATGACTCGAGCAAACTACGCAGGCACGGTTCATTTGACCGTTTGGTCCTTACAAGTTTTCCCTATCGAGACCCTACTGCCATGAAGTAACTTCTTTGCATCAAAGTTGACATTCAAGGGCAATGCCCCCCAGTATTGGAGGTTGATTGTAAAGAAATCTCGGATACTATTGAATTGTTCTAAGTTAGCACGATCAATGGTTGTCTCATTAAAAACCTCGCCGGAAAACCTATTTGGGACAAAGTCGGTCTAAGAGAAAAAGAGTGCAACGCGTACTTTCAGACCTAAAGGCTTCATGTCGAAGAATTCATCATTGTTTCTGGTCGAACACATGCAAGGGTTAGTTTAAAATATAAATGAAAATGGAAGGGGTCGTACACCTTAGCAGTAGTATCGCTTTAGGTACGATACGTTCCAATTGCTCTCCAGTTATTCGCCGTTCATCGTGCCGAGCTTGTAGGATCCTTTTCCGATGATTTCGAGAACCTAGTACGGTCTTTCCCAGTTCGGACCCAGTTTCCCTTCATTCGGATTTCGGGTATTGAGGGTGACTTTTCTTAGCACAAAATCCCTGATGTTAAAATGTCTAAGATTGGATCTTCGATTGTAGTACCTTTCGATCCGCTATTTTTGGGCGGCCAATCGGACGAGAGCGGCTTCTCGTCTTTTGTCCAATAATTATAGGCTCGTATTCATGGTCTCGTTATTTGACTCCTCTATTGCATATTGAAACTTGATGCTAGGTTCTCCGACCTCGACCGGGATCAAAGCTTCGACGCCATAAACTAACGAGAACAGTGTTACTCCGATACTGGATTTCGATGTTGTGCGGTATGCCTATAGAACATCGGATAGCATTTCTCTCCATTTTCCTTTGGCGTCGGTCAATCTCTTCTTAATATTTTGGATGATGGTTTTGTTGATCAATTAGTCTTGTCCGTTCCCGCTGGGATGATAAGGTGTTGATAGGATCCTTTTGATTTTGTGAGCCTCGAGAAATTTAGTTACTTTGCTGCCGATGAATTGTTTTCCATTATCACATACAATCTCGGAGGGCATCCCGAATCAACATATGATGTGGTCCCAAATGAAATCTATGACTTACTTTTCTCTGACTTTCTCTAAAGCCTGTGCTTCAACCCATTTAGAGAAATAATCAGTCATAAACAAAATAAACTGAACCTTACCTGGGGCTGACGGGAGAGAGCCAACGATATCCATTCCCCATTTCATGAAGGGCCATGGGGACAGGACCAAGTGGAGTAGTTCCCCGGGTTGATGAATCATGGGCGCATGCCTTTGGCATTTGTCGCATTTTCGAACGAACGTTCTTGCATCCTTCCCCATATCGGTCCAATAATACCTTGCTCTGATTACTTTGTGGACCAGCGAATCGGCACCGAAATAATTTCTACAAGTGCCCTCGTGAATTTCTCGTAGGATGTAGTCGGTATCTCCCGACCCCAAATATATTGCCAACAGTCTATCGAATGTCCTTCTAAACAGCGTTCTGTCATCGGACAAAGTGAACCGTGCTACCTTTGTACGCAGAGCTCTCGACTCATTTGGATCTGATGGAAGCTTTCCGTTCTTTAAGTACTCTATGTACTTGTTTCTCCAATCCCAGGTTAAACTTGTGGAGTTTATTTCGGTATGACCTTCTTCGATTACCAATCTCATGAGTTGTACGACAGTCCCCGAGTTGAGTTCGTCGTCCTCGACCGATGAACCTAAGTCTGCAAGAGCGTCGGCCTCGCTGTTCTGTTCTCGACGTACATGTTGCAAGGTCCATTCTTTAAATCAATGTAGAGTCACCTGTAGTTTATCCAAATACCTTTGCATTCGGTCTTCTCAGACTTCCAAAGTTTCGTTAACTTGGTTTACCACGAGGAGGGAATCATACTTAGCTTCTATGACCTCCACTCCCAAGCTTCTAGCTAGTTCGAGACCTGCAATCATGGCCTCATACTCGGCCTCATTGTTAGTTAATTTTGTAGTTCTGATAGATTGTCTAACTACATTACCTGTGGGTGATTTTACTACGATGCCTAGTCCGGACCCCTTCGCATTCGAAGCACCGTCCGTAAAGAGGGTCCAGATTTCCGAAGATGTACCCGATTTTATCAGTAGTTCTTTTTCAACCTCGGGTACGAGGGTCGACATAAAGTAAACCACGAAGTCCACCAAGATTTGAGACTTGATGGCGGTTCGGGGCCGATAATAAATATCGTACCCACTAATTTCTACGGCCCATTTGGTCAATCGACCCGAAAGCTCGGGTTTGTGCAAAATATTTCGAAGAGGATAAGTTGTTACAACACATATTGGATGACGTTGGAATTATGGTTTTAGTTTCCTAGAGGCACTTTTTAAAGCAAACGCTAATTTTTCTAAGCGTGGATATCTAGTTTCGGCCTCGCCTTAAGGTCCGACTAACATAATAGACAGGGAATTGCGTACCTTTTTTCTCGCACCAGGACTCCACTTACCGCTATCTCCGAGACTGCCAAGTACAGGTAAAGTTGTTCGTCCACTTTCTAGGTGTGAAGCAGCGGCGAGCTCGATAAATGCCGCTTCAGTTCCTCCAAGGCATGCTGCCATTCCGGAGTCCATGCAAAATTGCTCTTCTTCTTAGGCAGCGAGAAGAATCGGTGGCTCCTATCTGAGGATCTCAAAATGAATCGTCCGAGGGCGGCTATCCGCCTTGTCAGCCTCTACACGTCCTGTATATTATCCACTACCGTGATATCCTCGATAGCTTTGATTTTATTGGGGTTGATCTCGATTCACCGGTTGGACACCATGAAACCAAGAAACTTGCCCGAGCCAACCCCGAATGCACACTTTTCGGGGTTGAGCTTCATATTGTACTTCCTCAATATATCGAAAGTCTCCTGCAAATGCTTTAAATGGTCCTCTGCTCGTAGGGACTTAACTAACATGTCATCAATTTAAACTTCCATTGATTTTCCTATTTGTTCTTCGGACATTTGGTTTACTAGGCATTGATAAGTTTCACCAGCATTTTTTAGACCGAATGGCATTACATTATAACAGTAGGTATCATACTTAGTGATAAACTAGGTCTTTTCCTGATCCTCCGGGTTCATATGTATCTGGTTGTACCCGGAATAGGTATCGAGAAAACTGAGAGTCTCGTGGTCGGCCGTGGCGTCAATCATATGATCGATATTATGCAAAGGAAAAGAATCCTTGGGGCATGCTTTATTCAGTTCTTTATAATCTACACACATTCTAAGTTTGTTTCCCTTCTTAGGGACTACCACTACGTTTACTAACCATTCGGGGTACTTTACTTCCCGAATGGATCCTATTTTGAGAAGTTTGGTTACCTCGTCCTTGCTGAAGGCATATTTGACCTCGGACTATGGCCTTCTTTTTTGCTTCACCGGGCGGAATTTAGGGTCCAGTCTTAGTTTGTGAGTGGTAATTTCTGGTGGTATCCCTGTCATATCGAGGTGGGACCAAGCAAAGCAATCTGTGTTAGCTTTAAGGAAATGAATAAGTATTTTGCTGAGCTCAGGGGTTAGCCCTATGCCCAGGTATACCTTTTGTTCGGGCTGATGCTTTGCCAGTGTGACTTGTTCCAGCTCTTCGACCGTTGACTTGGTGGCATCGGATTCATCGGGAATTATGAAGGATCGAGGGATCTAGTAGTCGTCATCCTCGTCGATCCATTGCTCCTGCAATTGGGTCGAGGCCGGTGTCTGTGGTTTCTATTTGGCCTCCTGCTTTCCCTTCGATCCCTTCGTTGATGAGAGTGTCGATACCGGTATCACTTCATCGACTGCAAACATTTCCTTGGAGGCGTACACTGTTTTTACTCCCTCCGATGTCGGGAACTTCAGAACTTGGGAAGGGTCGAGGGTACTGCCCTCATGTTATGGATCTAAGGCCTTTCGAGCAGGGCGTTGTACCTCATGTCACCATTGATCACATGGAACTTTGTTTCTTGGATGGTCCCGGCCACGTTCACTGGCAAAGTAATTTCACTTTTGGTGGTTTCGCTTTCCATGTTGAAGCCGTTAAGTACTCGGGATGTGGCCACAATTTGATCTTGTAGGCCGAGATGTTTTATGACCCTCGATCGAATAATGTTGGCCGAGCTACCTGGACCAATCAAAACACGTTTAACTTGAATTTTATTCATAAGGACAAATATTATCAGTGCGTCGTTGTGGGGTTATAAGAGCCCATCTGCATCCTCGTCATTGAAAGACAAGGTCCCTTCCGGTACGTAGGCTCGAGTCTGCTTTTCCCTCGTAATTGACACTTGGTGCGTTTGAATACGGCCCCCTGAGGAATATCGACCCCTCCAACAATCATGTGGATCACGTGTTGCGGCTCTTCTTGCTCATTCTGTCTGTTTGACTCTTTGTTCTTGAAATGTTTTTAGCCCAATCGCTTAAGAATTCTCGAAGATGCCCTTCGTTGAACAAACGGGCTACCTCCTCCCTCAGTTGTCTGCAATCTTCTGTTGTATGACCATGGATGCCATGATATTTACACATTTGATTAGGATTTCTATGGGTCGGATCAGTCTGTAGAGGTCAGGGCCACCTGGTGTCTTTGATGCGGCCAATGGCCGATACAATAGCTGATGCATCAATGTTGAAGTTGTATTCAGATAGTCGTGGTGCTTCTTTGGGTTCGACATTTCTGTCTAAACCATTCTTACTCATGAGCCCTTGAGAGCTCCGTCCTCGATCATTTCTTCTATCAATTCGAATGAGGTTGCGTCCAGGCCCGTTGTTTCTCCGATTTCCACCGTATGGCTGATATCGATCTCTGTTCGACAGTGGTTCCCGGTCAATATCCCTTTTAACTCTGTCGATGGTCCTGTTTGGATAAACGGACCCGGAAGGAGCCCCCAACTGGTCATTCTCGACCCTAATCTTTGACCAGTACCGATTATGCACATCGACCCAGGTTACAGATGGATATTCTATCAAGTTCTGCTTTAACTATTGTGAGGCTACTGAACTTCGTATGTTTAGGCCTTGAGTGAAAGCATGAACGGCCCAATTGTCGGCGACCGAGGGCAGATCCATATGCTCTATTTTGAACCGAGATGCGAACTCTCTGAGCATCTCGATGTCTTTCTGTTTTACTTTGAAGAGGTTTGACTTTCTAGTCTCGGCCTTTATCTCCCCGGCTTGTGCTTGGACGAAGGAATCTACGAGCATGACAAAAGAATCAATGGAGTTAGGTGATAAATTATGGTACCATATCATCGCTCTCTTTGATAAAGTTTCTCCGAATTTCTTCAACTATACGGACTCAATCTCATCGTCCTCTAGATAGTTTCCTTTATTGCGCGTCTGTAAGAAGTGACATGCTCATTAGGGTCGGTAGTTCCATTATATTTGGGAATTTATGGCATGCAAAATTTCTTCGGAATGGGCTTAGGAGTCGCGCTCGGGGAAAAGGGCTTTTGTACGAACTTCTTTGAATCCAAACCCTTCAAAATCGGTGGTGCTCCCAGAATTTGATCAACTCGGGAGTTATATGTTTCCATTTTTTTGTCATTCGCTTCAATCTTCTTCTCCCCCGATTCAATTTGCTTTGTCAGTTCCTCGAACATTTTTGAGATAGCGGGGTCGGTCCCTGGCTCATTCACATTTGACCTCTCCTGTACTGGTTTAGCCCCGTGAATAACTTCCTGTGATGGCTCAGGTTCGACCCTACTCGGTGTGTGGTTCTGATTTTGAAGTTGTGCTATTGCAGCTTGTTGAGCCTGCAGCATTTCGAATATTATTCGAAGGCTGATTCCGCCTTCTTCGCCGCCCTGTGCATTCTGACTGGCTGATCGAACGTCTCTACAGACGCTATTTTCGGGGTCGACGCCCAAATTTGCATTCAGGGCAACATGGGAACTGACGTCGATGGGGTCTGCAACTGGTACTCCCTCGAGGTCAACTGGAAGCACTTCATTTCCTGGGGCGGCTATGTTGTCGTTTTCGCCATGAAAACCAAAGCCGTTGTCGATGTGTGTGGGTACTGCTCGAGAGTTCGACATGCTGATCCTAGAATCAGAAACGCTTACAAGAACAAGTGTAAAGTAGTGTGTGTTATGAAAATTAGCATCATGCAATCACTATTATCCTTAGCCCCACGGTGAGCGCCAAACTATTTACCCTTAAAATCGGATAACAGTTAAATTTATAAGTGGTTTTAAGGATATGTGATTTTACTTGGCACAAACTGAGAAATATGAGAATTGAAGTTAGAAATTAACTGTAAAGCAAAGCAAACCAATGTAACGTGCTACCTTGGCCCTCGAGCTAGGTCGCCCTCGAACCAACTGAGTATATTATTGAAAAGCAAGAACTGGACAACAGAATAAGAATGCTTAAGAAAATGTTATGAACTGCTTTGATATGCGTGAATATGATGATTACAAAATGATTGGAACCCCATTTATATAGTAGAGGAATTCCACATATGGTACAATTCTAAATACAGAAGAAAATCTCCTGATTGGCTAATCAACCGGTCTTGTCTTGATACATGCCGAGATCTCCGCTACAATCCTCGCCCGGTCGCGAATTCCTCGACTTTCTGTATTCGACTTAGCATGCTTCCTTCGATCTCACTAGATCTCTATCCTTCTCGGTCTCGACCTTAGCCGGTCTCGATCTCGATCCCTGAATCACGAGCTAGGCAATATCTATTTATGTAACGATCCAATATAACTTGGGATCGAGCCTCGGTCTGCCGCCCCGGTCTCGATTAACCATACAAAATCCGTATACAAACTTAAATAGTCGCTCCCAAGAAAAGAGCCAACAGATATAGATATATAATGCATAATTTGACAAGGAGATAGTAAAAAGTTTGGATTGAGTGGTCAAATGTATAACTTCCCCATTATTTAACTTGCACAGAAACTAAAGGTTAGCTACTTATGCTAAATATACAAATAGTGGAAATATATACTTATAATTGAGTTGTATACTTAAATAATTAATCATTGCGTGATCATAACTTACGAGCTTCAACTCCGACAAATGAATAAACATGCAAAAGATGTTTTATACTATCTGATGTGATGTTAAAGTACAAATACTCACTATCATAAATTAAGAATTACGTTCAACGATGAACTATTACAACATTAAACCAACCACATTAAATAAGATGGTGTTCATTGAATTCCATTTGTCTGCTAAGGATATAACTAATATATTTATGCGACACTAGTGTACTCTATTTACCACATCTAATCATAATTATGATTGAGAAATTGTCTCAAATTAAAAATGAGTTTTGGTTGGTGATTGGACATGATAAACTTCTTATATCCAGTGGCAACTAATTGGAATACAAATATTCTCAAATTATATATATATTTTTTTAATATGAAATGACGGGAGTTGCTGGAAGAAAAGGGAAATAAAATCATGCTGCAATCACAATTTATCAGTACCTAGAACTATATATAAACCCATACAACGGAAAAGAAACTAATACTTATGATGATAAATAGTAATAGTATTCAAAGTTTGTGAATATTAAAGTTATAAATAGAGACCCACCTTTTAAGAATGTAAAAACTCATAGTAACTTTTTGCAGGACCATTTGGATAATTTGTGAAGGAGCTATACATTAGGGACAACTCATTTGCTTTAGTAATAGCGTGGGCGATAGCGCGCACTAACCACTTTTCAGCCATGTAATTGAAAATAACCTATATCATAATGTTTTAGCTTCTACGGTTGAATCTCAATGACAATGTCCTAAAGTTTCACCTAAAATTTAAAGCTCCATACATCAATTATTTTTCAGTTACAGTGGTTGAAAGTGGCTATTTATGAATCTTATCCCTCATTTGCCTTTGCTGATTAGTCCCATAGTTTTGGACCATAGAGGCCCTAACAAAGAGGTAAAAATTTCACGGAGTACCCTATTTAGTTGCTCTCATTTAACTTGTATCCTTTTTTTAAAAAAAGAAAATGTTAAACATATAACTTCAGACAAGTTGTTTCTTTTTTGGTTTTTCTCCTCCTCCTCCTTAGTTGCTATGAAAATAGAGGTAACAACGGATCACATAGTGTTTATAAACAGTTTTTTAGGCGGTTTAAGTTATTGTGACGCTCCTTTCTTTGCTACTGCTTCAGGCTCCTCCTCCTTCTTCTTCTTCTTTTTTTCTTTTCTTCTTAGTTATAAAATGGGTTCGTTATATTTCACTACAAGAAAACAGGCTTATCGCGGCGACCAAAGTCGCTACAAAATCTCTGAAAGTCGCTGCTACATGTTATCAGTGGCGACATTTATGTTGCTACAAGCAAAACCGAAACTGAAAGGTATTTGTGGCGACACCAAAAGTCGCCTCTAAAAGCGTATATTTTGCGGCGATATAGTTGCCACAAAAGGTGAAAAAACTCACTACAAAAATGGTTCCACAAGAATAAATATTTAGCTGGGTCGCCACTGCTATTCATCTTTAGCGGCGACTACTATCGCTGCTAAAATATTTTTGTAGTGGCAAGTTAATGTCGCCACTATAAATGACTGTTAGTAGCGACTCGTGTCGCTACAATATAATAAACCATGAAAGACATAATAACTTTCTGTAGCGACTAACCAAAAGTGGCAATTTAATATTGCAACAATTACTAATATTTTATGACAAAATAATGTCGCCTCTAAAACCTATCTTCTCAAAAACTATATAATGACCAAAATTATATATACTTCCGGTAGAAACCGAATACTCTAAAGTTAATGACTGTATATTCACATCAATTGACTACCAATATTAAAAGCAACCAATAATATTTAAAAAATACCAAAAGAATTTCTCAGACTGAATATTATAAATATTTTCATTACTAAAAAAGTCAATTACATAATATTACACGACACTTCATTGTGTATTATAATTGTACGCATATACATATCCCAAAAAAGACAAAATATTAAGTGCCTTGTAATTGCTCATTGGCCGACACCATCCTTGAACGATGCCATTGTTTAAGTGCCTTGTCCCTGCTAAAAATAATAATAATATATATATATATATAAGGAACATATATAATGAGATTTTTTATATCAAAAAACATGCATAGAAAAACTTCAAGGATAACAAAAGGGGGTCTAAGAGTTATATGTTACTATAGGTCAATTTAATATGATGTTATAAAAAGCCTATACATTGCCAGTGCACAGCACTTAAGTTCAAAACTAGGAAGTCAGATATGCTAACCTGAAAAATAGTGCAATAACTTGTTATAATCAATGTAGTGTAAGAGTTCTTTACAATTTAATTTATATAATTTATAGGGTTAAACCAAATACTCTGCCTGAAAAGGTTATATATATGGATTAACTAATGCACCTTCTACAATACTCACTGTCAGTAAGCTCAATAAAGGAATACAAGCTCCCCTCCCCAAAAGAGAAAGATATTCCCTATTCCAGTTATCATGCAATCTAAGCATCTTATATTGTTTTTGCAGAAGAGAGGGAGTTGCTGATGAAGTAAGAAGCATAACTCAAATAAATAAGAGGCAGAAGCAATATATCCAATAAAGAACTTCTGTTTCTCAGTGAATGCTCTACTTCACTTAAGAAAAACTAGAGGGCTATGCATTGTCTCTGTGTGAGTGTGTGTTTGTTTGTGTTTGTGTGAGGTGTGCTCCATGAATAAATGCTACTCTAATAGTTTTATGTATTTATCATTTACCTACTAATGAGAAAAGGTTATGATAGTGATGTTGTCTAACTGTTAAAAATAAAATAGAAAATTAATAGGCAAATTAATTTGGTAGACCTCATCCACATGATCATGAAATGGGTAAATTAATGGTGAAGTACAGAAAAAAAAAAAGATTCGGTTGCATTAGCCAATAATCATACTCAATGCATTCAAGCATCTGGAGAAACTTTCCTACAATAATTATTCAACAGATACATTCTCCTTCTTCAGGTTTTTAGCCAATAATCATAATTTTGATTTTGCCACCATACTTAGTTTTTATATCTAAACTTTTAGATTTGTATTTTCTTCTTCCTCTTTTTTTATTGCTGGAAGAAACTGCAAAGTAAAAGGATACTATTGTTATTAGTAGTTCCGCACAATTAGTAAAAATAATTTCACAAAACCCCAAAAAACAGAAAACTAACTTGCACAATTGTCAGCCTATGGAGAGCGATGCACAATTTCTGGTTCATTTCGTGATGATTGTGTTTCTAAAGAAGGTCTTGAGAGAGAGTTACTAGATACTCGTTCGATCTGTAAAAGTCCTTGACTCGGGTTACATGGTTCTCCTGTCTCTACAGATGCACCGGATACTCGTCCAGTCTGTATGCGTGGCTGACGTCGCTTCAAAATTGCCACGTCCTTGAAAACTTTCACGACCACAGCTCGTCCCGCCTCTCCCACTTTTTCCTCGTCCAGTTCCTTTCATTTCTTGCAACATCATATAAAAAGAAAATAACTTATCAGACTAGAGAAAATATTAATTCAAATAGCAGAGAATTAAAATCAATTAATTGATAAAATGTTGAAGTAAAGCACTAATTTTACTTCACCACTGATTCTGTTATGTAATTAAAGCTTCAAACATTACGAATTAATTTCATTCAGTCTAATTAGGACAACAATACAAAGAGCTTTTCAAAATAATAAGATGTAGACATAAAGTTACAAGCATCACAAACTAATTTTATTGAAAGTCTAATAAGGACAAACATATATAGAACTTTCAAAAATAAGATATATATACAAAGCTTCAAGCACCAAGAACTAATTTCACTGTTAGTCTAATATGGACAATAATATGAACAAAAATACAGAGAATTTTCAAAACACGATGTAACATCTATATCATCAGTCTTTTGCTTCTTAGTCTTCAAAAGGATGTATCGGTGTCCTCCCCATCATCATCATCAAATAACTCTTCTTCGCTATCTTCACTCTCTGATATTTCTATATGATTGTCATTAATGAAATCATCTTCCTCATTATGCACATTGTTTTGAGCTTGCGTACTTGCATTTTCACGACCCAAAACCTAACATATCGTGATGGCGCCTATCGATGGTACTAGGCAAGCCGACCTTCCCAAAATATTCAAGTAATTCAATGGAAAAGGTAGTTTAAAACTTTTTCATATCACATATGTTTCATAAAAATCAAAGTTGAACTCAATATAGAATCAAAATGCGAAAACTAGCCCCAAACATCAGGGTGTTACTAAGTCATGAGTATCTAGACAAACAAACTAATGCAACCAGTGTCTAAGTATCAATACAAGACAGGAAGAAATATAGAAGAAGAGACAAGGTCCTGCGGACGCCGGTAGCTACCTCGTAGTCTCCGGTACTCGATCGCACCCGAACTCAATGACCTCCGTGATCAAACATACCTGGATCTACACATGAAGTGCAGGGTGTAGCATGAGTACAACCAACTTAGCAAGTAACAATAATAACTAAGGAACTGAAGAAAATGACGAGCTACACAGTTATAGTTCATTTTCAATAATTCCAACAGAGAATAGACATGCTTTCAGATCCAGCAGTTTAAGTCAAATCAATTTTATACAGTTCAAGTTTATGTAATCCGGATATAATATATTTCTGAGAATTTCACAACAATGACAGATAGCAACTAAGTGCAACAACAAATGAAAAGCAAGTACAACCTCTCAGGGCAGCAGTCACTCCACTCGTCATAACAACTCAACCACTCGGCTCTCAGCCTTCAGCACTCACACTTAATGGGTACCCGCGCTTACTGGGGGTGTTCAGACTCATGAGGAGCTCCTACAGCCCAAGCGCTATAAGCACGGATAACTCACGTGCTGCAAGGACAACTCACGTGCTGCATGTACAACTCACGTACTATAATAATATATCTCACATTCAGGCCCTCGGCTTTGCTCAGTCGTAAATCTCTCCAGTCTCTCGGGCTCTCAAAAATATCAGCCCAAACAACAATAATATGATGCCTCAATAATGAACAATAGAGATTGAGATAAAATAACAAGTAAATTATGACTGAGTGCAAACAACAATTAAGCAGATAGATCAACATGTACACGACCTCTGTGGGTCCCAACAGTACCAACATATAGCCTAAACATGGTTTCTAGTCAAATTTCTACAACACATAGAGAGCACAGAGCTATCAACAAGTTATTCAACTTTACAGTTTTTACGGGACGGACCAAGTCACAATCCCCTCGGTACACGCCCACACGTCCGTCACCTAGAATGTACTTCACCTCCAAAATAATCACATGACACAAAATCCAGGGTTTCATACCCTTAGGACCAGATTTAAAACTGTTACTTACCTCAACCACGTAGAACTCCTACTCTGAAATGCCCTGTCCTCTCGAACCGGCCTCTAAAAGACCCGAATCTAGCAACGAGCAATCAAATATGATCAATATGAGCTAAAGCAATGAATCCCACAAGGAAAATACCAATTTATAGTCCAAATCCCAAAATTCACTCAAACCCGGCCTCCAAGCCCACTTCTCCAAATCCGACAAAAGTCACAAAACCCGAAAGCCCATTCATTCACCAGTCCATACATATAAAATTTATCAAAATCCGACATCATTTGGTCCCTCAAATCCTTAAATTAAACTCTCCAAAATTCCAAGCCCTAACCCCTTATTTCACTTCAAAAATTCTACTAATTAGGTGAGAAATCAACGGAAAAACACCATAGATAATGATAATAGAGCTCAAGCAACTTACCTCAGTGAATAACCTTGAATCTCCTTCGAAACTCCCCTCAAAAGCTCTAAAGTCTGAATTGAAAATGGTGGAAATAAGCAAAAATCCCGAAGTCCTCTTTTTATACTTCCTGTCCAGCAAAACCGTACGTGCGGTCTAATATTCGCTTCTGCGATGTCGCACCTGCGGAATTTCCATCGCAGGTGCGGAACTCCTCAAGACCCCAGTTTCCGCATCTGCGGCCAACCTTTCGCACATGCGCTTGTGCACCTGCGCAAAATTCTCCGCATCCGCGAAGCCAGTCATTTTCCTCCCTTCCGCATCTGCGCCCCAGGTCTCGCATCTGCGGGCTCGCAGATGTGATGGCTTTCTCTCACCTGCGCTTCCAGCCCACCTTAGCCTTGCCCGCACCTGCGACTTCTCCCAGCTCTTCTGTGCCCTCGCACCTGCGGCTCCCCCTCCACAGGTACGGCAATACCAGTAGCAGTAGCTTCAGCTGCATTTTTCCAACTTCAAACAATCTGTTAACCACCCGGAATCACCCCGAGCCCCTCGGAACCTTAACCAACCATAACAACAAGTCATATATCAACATACAAACTTAATCAAGCCGTCGAATCACTCAACACAACATGAAAACACCAAATTACCATCGGATTCAAGCCTAAGAATTTCTAACTTCCGAATTTCACAAACGACGCCGAAACCTACCAAACCACGTCCGAATGACCTCAAATTCTACACACACGCTACAAATGACACCACGAACCTACTCCAATTTCTGAAAATCCATTCCTACCCCGATATCAAATTTTTCACTACCGATCGAAATCGCCAAATTTTTAACTTTCGCCAATTCAAGCCTAATTCCACTACGAAATTTCAAATCATATTCCGGGCACGCTCCTAAGTTCAAAATTACCTAACAGGGCTAACGGAACCATCAAAATTCAAATCCAAAATTGTTTACACATAAGTCAACATCTGGTTGACTTTTCCAACTTATGTTTCTACTTTAGAGACTAAATGTCTCAGTTCACTCCGAATTATCTCCGGACCCGAACCAACTAACCTGATAAGTCATAAATCAACTATAAAGTATGAATTAAGCACTAAATGGGAGAACAGGGATGTGATACTTAAAACGACTGGTCGGGTCGTTACATGCATGATCGTAGTTAATACTTTATGGTTCAACATTATCCCTATGTAGAGACACCTCAACAATATCTTCTTGGGCATTGGTGCACGAAGTATTAAATTCAGCTTCCTCTTATTGATAGACTTCTTCATTAAGTAATTCTTCATCTTTAATTTCTATAAAATTATCATCATTATCAGGCATTTTAAAAAGGTCGCGAGGATTTGTCTTCACAACAACAAGCCAATCATTATCGACTATGTCGTCTAAGTAAAAGACTTGTTCAGACTGAGATGCCAACACAAATGGCTCATTTGTATTCAAGGCACACCGAGTATTCACACTTGTGAAGCCATATTTGTCTATATTATATCCTCTTCCTAAGCGAGCCACATCCCACCAATGACACTTGAATAAGTAAACTTTTATGTTTCCCACATAAGATAACTCATAAATGTCCTCTAATACACCATAATACCCCTTATTAGAGTTTGAATCATCTCGTCTCACAAGAACACCACTATTCTGCATTTTTCTTCTCAATGCAAACTCTTTTGTATGTAATCTAAATCCATTTACCATAAATGTTGAATATCGATGTACTAATGGTGTAGGACCGACGGTTAAGCTTATGATCTCATCATTTGCGCGTCCTTGTGAAGATAGTACAAATATCTACAAAGACGAACAACATTGTTATAACCAATAACATGATGAGATGATTAAACTAATATCAATATTATTTATTAAGTAGACACCTACATGTGCGCGAAACCAATCAAGAAACTCATTTTTATGAGATCTCATTGAACCTTGGCTTTCAATATCTCTTGTATATTCCCTACATTTTAAGTTAGTTAATATAAATCGGGTTCGGATTATATCAGTGTGAAACTATCTTGGAGTTAATAAGAGACTAACTCTATGAAATGCGAAACCTCTTCACAATTTTGAAGCACATACATACATGTTTGTTTAAACTCATCATGAGATAGCCTAATGCCTTCTGAAGCACCTTTTGTTTGATCACTTTTTTTTAAAGATAGACATTACATCATTTGACACAAATCCATCGTCATTCCTAGTTGGTTTATTAAACTTGGTTGAGATATTCTTCAAGTATCGTGAGCAAAATGTGAGGCTTTCCTCTGCCAAATAACCTTCTGGATGATTTTTGTTGAGAACATATGACTTAAGTGTTCGCAAATACATATATAAAATAACTCATTAATATAATATATGTCATTCTAAAACTGTAGCATCAAAATTATTAAACAATAAATTACCTCTCTATAGGATACATATTCCGATATTGAGCTGGTCCACCAAGCTTTTCCTCACTTGGCAAGTGAATTGGCAAATGAACCATGACATCAAAGAATTCCAGAAGGAAAACAAGTTGAATTTTGCTCAAAATAATAGGAATTTCTGCCTCTAGGATATCAAGATCTTCAATCGTCAAGCACTTAGAGTATATATTCTTGAAAATATTTCCTAAGGCTATAATTGGATCACGCACTTCCTTGGGTAGCAAACCACGTATAGCTACTGGAAAAATGTCTTGCAACAATACATGATGATCATGACATTTCAATCCATGTATCTTTTTTTCCTGTACATTAACACACCTTGAAATGTTTGAGGAAAAGGCATCAGGAACCTTCAGATTATCTAAGAAACTGCATACCTTTAGCTTCTCTTCCGGGGACAATGCATAGCACACTGCCAGTAATAAAATATTGTTTCCATCCTCAATTGGATATAACCTTTGTCTGATTCCAAGGTCCATCAAGTCATATCTACTTTTCAATGTGTCTTTTATTTTTCCAACCATATACATGACAGTTGATATAATATTGTCGGACATATTTCTTTCGATGTGCATCACATCAAGGTTATGTCGTAACATAAGACTCTTCTAATAAGGCAATTGAAAAAAGATACTTTTCTTCTTCCAATTGTAAGCATTGCTATGAACATCACGCTTTCTCTTTTGTCCTTTACCAAAAGTCATATTACCCAAAGCTTGTAATTTTACAAGTGCTTCATCACCTGTTAAAGAGTTAGGTGCAACTCCCATTTCAACTTTCCCATCAAATAACGTCCTACTTCTCTGCCATGGATGGTCCATGGAAAAGAAGCGACGATGACCCATATAACACAACTTACTACGCAAGAAAGTCGATTGTGTATCTTTATGGCAACAAGGGCATACAAGCTTGCCTTTGGTTGACCATCCTGAAAGATTCTCATATGCAGGAAAGTCATTGATCGTCCACATGATAGCCACACGCATCAAAAAATTAAATTTTGAGTGCGCATCATAAGTCTCCACCCCGTCCCATAATTCTTTTAACTCTTCAACCATTGGTTATAAATATATATCGATATCATTGCCTGGACACTTGGGGCCTAGAATAAGAAGTGTCATCATGAAATATGATTTTTTCATGCAATCCCATGGAGGCAAGTTATACGTAGCTAGTACGACTGGCCAAATACTATGATTAGAACTCATGTTCCCATAAGGTTGGAACTCGTCACTCGCCAAACCTAATCAAACATTTCTTAACTCAACTGAAAAGGTGTGATGTTGTGCATCAAAGAATTTTCATGCTACTGAGTCAGACGGATGTCGCAAGACACCATCATCAATATTTTCCTCCTTGTGCCACCTCATATTTTTAGCTGTTTCTCTTGCCATGTATAATTTTTGAAGCCTTGGTTTGATTGAAAAATGCTGCAAAAGTTTATGAGCTACTTTCTTGCCTTCGTATTTTTCAGACTTCCATCTAGACTTACCACACTTAGGACATGCTTGGATATCGGCATAAGCACGCTAATATAAAATACAATCATTCCGACATGCATCTATTTTGGTGTACCCCAAGCCGAGATCACAAAGAACTTTCTTTGCTTCATAGAAAGAATTTGGCACAAATGATCCCTCGGGAAAAACTTCTTTAAAGAAGCTCAACAATGGATCCATCGATTTATTTATCCAATGGTTAAGACACTTCAAGTGAAGTAATTTAACAACAAAAGACAACTTCAAGACTTTTTTACAACCAGGATAAAGTTTCGTCTCAGCATCTTCTAACAATTTGTAGAACTTTGTTGCATGTACATTTGGCTCTTCATTGTCCACTGAATTATTACTATTATTATCCTCCATATCCGTATATCCACAAGCATCGTAAACCATTTCAGTAATATTATCCTCTTCAATGTTATCACCTTCTGCTTCATCACTAACTGCAGTATTAGAAGTGTCAACTCTAACTACTTCTCCATGCAAGTCCCACACTTTATAAGAACCCCAGAAATTCTTCCTCAATAAATCTCCTCTTACACCAACCCTTAGCTTGAACACGGTGTTCATACACCCTTTACAAGGACACTGAATCATAGTGTTCACAGTTGATTAACTGAATGCCCAATTAAGAAAGTTGTCTACTCCATCTCTATACCTTTGGTCGACTCTATTCCTAATATTCAACCAACTTTTATCCATCATATCTATTTTCAAATATAAATAAATGATTACCTAATTAAAAGTGGAAGGATGATAATAATAAAAATATCTATAATAACTAACATACCAAAGAAAGATGAACAAATCAAATCACTTATAAATAAAATAGAATTATTGCAGTAATCTTTTTCTTCTCACACACCTTTTGATTAACAAGAAAAACAAATAGTTTCATAAAAAAGAATTTATACACTACCACATAATATAAACACCTTAATAATAAACATATGTAACATATCTTACCCAACTAGACTCTATGAGCTTAATTCAATTGTTTTAATCTACACTACCAAAGAATTTAATTCAATTCAATCGTTTTAATTTGTAGTGCTTCTATGAGCATGAGACTGTACCTTTTGTGAGCATGAGACTATATATTGTTAATGAAAATGAGACTATATATAATAGATACTACGAAATAAGAAGCTTTAAGTATTCAAGAAAAACATTTAATAAACTGGTCTTTTGCAATTCTTTTCAAACTTCATATCAAATGCAATAACAACAGAACTATGACAAGGACTGAAAACAATTCTCTTTCAAATCCTAGGAAGAGAAAATTACATTATTGCGATATCAAAGTCAAGATCTAACTGGTAAGGGGACATAACTGAAAGAACCTACGAAGCTCAAATAATAATTCAAACTGAATAGAATGTCGACATGTAAAACGTCTCTCAAGAAGAAGATTTTAACATACCCAGTAAAAGAGATAACTGAGATTCTATCAAGACCGAGAATCGACAATAACAACACCAAATACGCTTCAAATGATTCTTTCTGTGTGATTGTTTTGGTATTCCTGTAGATTATCAAATGGCTCTGTGAGCACCTAATTTTTTACCATACTTGTGATTTATTAACACTTTTTAGTATGTAAATAATTTTAAGTTTAATCTACATATTTTAACCTTAACTTCATTTTTAGTAGGTTTTATTTAAGAAAATTAAAAATCACAAAAATTATATGTTCTTGATTTTAAAATATTTAGCTAGTATTTTTATTTTACACTCTTAAAAAAAATATATTAATTAAAGCAAGAGTCAATGAGTCATTTTCATGTGGCAAGATTCTTCCTTATCTGTTGTAACAAACTCACATGCTCTCTCTCAAAAAATGCACATGCCCATACACACTCTTTTTCTTGGCCACCAATTAATCCCTATACCTAGACCTATATATTTTCCACTCATCCAACACACAAAGGGGGATTCTAAAAAAAGAGGACACTCACCTAGACTAACATAGAAAAACGAAGAACTTTGCCTCTTTCAAAAGCTTTGAGATCTGGAAATTTCGGAAAAAGGGATTTCAATTGATTGGCTTGTTGGTTTCTGGGATTTTAAGAGTGTTTAAACTCTCCAAAATTGTTGGTTGATTGTTGAATCTGTGGCTGATTTTGCTGGGTCTTGTCGTCTTCATTTCTGCTCGATTTTGGTTGTTTCAATTTCTGACTCAGGCACTAGGTACATATTCCTAAATCTGTATTTGCTTGTATTTGTTACTGAAAAAATGAAAAAATATTAAATTTCTGGCAAGCTTTGATATACGGTTCTGTTATGTTCTTTGTGTCATTTTTTGAGAAATTGGTTGCTGGATTTTACAGATAGTTAAGGTTTGTTTGCTCAGGGATCCTACCCGCGTATGGTCCATTCCAGATTTGGCAGAATTAAAGTATTTTTATCATTGTTTAAAAAGGAATTTTCTATGTAATTGCTTCTATGATGTTGAAATCCTTTGTTTAGGCATGAATATTGTACGGACATACTCAGCCCCGTTTGATTGAGCCATGAATTTATTGTTGCCTTAGTCATTTGTCGTTCAGTAACAGATTTGGTGGTATATCATGGATAGCTGTAGGTTTGCTTTTGAAAGAAGTTTTTTTATTTACAATACTTTTTCCATGTTAGTTTCTTTTGTTTGAGCAATCCTTTAGTGACAAAAACAGATTTAAGCTTGAAATAATCACAAACTTTCCTTTAACACGTAATTAGTTATTAATGACTCCTATCCTTAGCTAATTCATATAGCTTCCATCTGGAACAATATAGCCAACCACTAATTCGTGGGATACAAGGTAAGGAATTGCATTTGATATCTTGTTAAAAGAGCCGGACAATTAAAATCATTTGCTCAAACTCACAATGCATGTCCATAATTGATGACTCTACATTCAATCTCAAAAATAGCTTAGTGCAACTCTCAAACATCGTAGTTCGCTTTAGGTGCGATTAATAAATTATCGTGACCATGAGTACGGTTCCCGTGGCATGGTCACGATACGTAAATCCCATTCGGGTGTGCATTTTATGTGACCCGACCACAACTTCTAATAATAATATAAAATAAACGTATCGTAAATCGCGGGTGCATTTCATGTGGCGCGGTTCGCAACGTGTACCAAAATGACAAGTGTACGACATCGTGACTTGTTCAAGAAATAATTTCATAAATACTAAAAGCGGTTAAAAGTTAAAAAAAAATACACAATAGGTTCTAAATATGCAATTAATCTGATAATTAGGCCAATTATTAATAGTTGAGCGACCGTGCTAAAACGACGGAACTCGGGAGTGCCTCACACCTTCTTCCGGGTTAACAGAATTCCTTACCCGGTCTTCTGTGTTCGCAGACCATAAATAGATTCAAATTTCTTCGATTTGGAATTTAAAATAAATCGGTGACTTGGGACACCATAACTTATTCCATGTGGCGACTCTGATTTTTAATAAATAATCTCATTTCGATTAATGTCACTTTAATTGGAAAAACTCTCTTATCTCATATCCCCTCTCGTCGGAAAAAAGGAGGTGTGACAGCTCTGGCGACTCTGCTGGGGAACGAACCCAGAATCTCTGGTTCAGGGTTCAGAATTTGAGCTTAGAATAACTATTATACTTGGTTTTTGTCTATTATCTGATTTTTACGTGTTTGAGCCTAATGTGCTAAATGCCGCTTTTTACCGCTTTGATATTGTTTGAACTGTATATAAACTACTACGAAACCCTCCTAATTTTAGAACGAGGTTCGGACAAGTTGCAAAGCCGGTAAAGCTTCTGTATTCCTGGTACGCTGCCCTCCCCTCTCCTCCCCCCTCCCCCCCGGCTCGAGTTGTCCGCTCGGGTAAGTCAGATCTAGAATAATACACCCAAAATTTAAAACTTAGAATAACACAGCCTCATACCGGATCCCTAGTAGGTACGTTTTCTTGCATCACGTGCATTTGACTTAGGGGACTCAACACAGGGGTTGGGTATCAAAAGACCATCCTGATGCATTCTTTACGTGCTACTTGTGCATTAATTTGCTTCGCTTGTATGTTGACCGGCTTCTAGAGTAAGAAAAGAAAATTAAGAAAAAAGAAAAAGAAAAACCAAGAGTGAGGTAGGATAGAAAAATGCCCGGTTTTGATAATCCCGATATTCAAAAATCCCGTTACTCTGCCAAAATTTCAAAAAAATAGAGAATCATTTCAAAAATAAATCATATTTTTCTGTGCATCAAAATTGACCGAACTACGCGAGTTTGATTCTCACCGGATGTGAGATACGTAGGCAATCCTCATCGGGTCCGGCCCCGTTTTTGCAAAAATAATCAGAAAATATGAAAATGTATCATTTTGTCATAAATAAATTTAGGGGATGCCACTTTCTGTCCAAATAGCCATAAACGTCCCGACGGGACGCAGGAAGTTTGTTTTACCAGAATAGCCACCTATAGCTCTTTTCCTAATTTTGGCCACTTAGCAAGCAAAACTTTAAAATCTTTATTTCTGGAGGGCTGAAGGGCCGTATTTGCAAAGGTGGCCTTGAGTTGTTTGAGTTTTATTTTGCACAAATAATCTTTCTTTTGGGGTCAAAAAAAAATCATAAATCACTTTTTAACCAGTCGCCTTAAATAAAATGTGCAGGATGAGCACTGTTGAAAATATACCTTTTCGAGTCGTAGACGAGATTCCACTAGGACTCCATATGTGGTGGAACGACATGGGGGAGGTCAGCAAGCGTTCTGTGACAAAGGCTTTAGGTGGGCTCACTGGTCTTCTGGAAATTAAACCAAGGGTTGATATAATCGAAGCTTTGATACCGTCTTGGGACCCGACACACAATGTTTTCCACTTCTCTGATTTTGAGTTGACTCCTACACTAGAGGAAATAGCAGGTTATGCTTGTTTTGAAGGGAAGCTAAGGCATCAATATCTAGTAGCACCAAGAACTGTAACCCCCCATAAGTTTTTGGACCTCTTGAGTATTAGCCGGCAGGTTAAAGATAAAAATTTAGCCGTAGGATTCTGCACATTTCGTTTCTTATACAGCCGGTATGGGGACCCCCACGGATTTGAGGCTCCGGACACTGGTTTGAATCATCAGGGAAATAAAGACAAATGGGAAGCACGTAGGGGTTTGACTTTTATGGTGGAATTTTTAGGCACTCTGATATGCCCAAGGAGTGACAAGCATATAGAATTGGGGCTCGCAGGAGTGGCCTACTTTATGGTCAAAAAGGCCAATGGCACTATCATACCGCTGATTCTCGCAGAAATTTATCGAGCTTTAACCGCTTGTCGAGCCGGGACAAAGTTTTTTGAGGGTTGCAACTTGCTTTTACAAATGTGGTTGGTAGAACATCTTTGTCATCGCCCAGGTTACATGAACTACGGTCTGACCGGACTCAATTGCATCGAAGAATATGAAAATCGAGTAAACGGTCATGAGTTGCCAGAAGGTACTGAGGCATGGTTCGCGTATTTGGGATCTTTAAACTCAAATCGAATTGAGTGGACTTTCGGTTGGCTCCCGGTCGATGAAGTTATTTACATGTCCGCCGGAGTGTGCTTTCTTTTATTAATGGGTCTTCGGAGTATTCAGCCATATGCCCCGCATCGGGTC
>AWOL01S0061678.1:0-11630 GCA_000715115.1 Nicotiana otophora
CGCACGACAGTAAACATAGTTAAACATGTTGAGTGAGTGTGTGATTCCCTATAAGCATGGTTTGTACTAGTGCATATGAAAAATCAAATAGCATATCTGGCAGGTTGGATAGAATAACAGGTAGGTCACATAAACCCTATAGGCATGTTCTCTACCCTTTTATGCAAACATTAGAATATACCCATTTCCTCAATTTCACTAACACCCTAACTGTTTGTTTACAAATTATTACAGGCCTAATAATGAACATAAGTAAATACTATACACGAGAAAACTGCAGGCCCAAGAGCATGCCCTGAAAGAAAAATTAAGAAGACCTAGCACTGCCTGGGCCTTCCACAAGCTCAACCTTCTACGAATAGCACGCCCAGATGTGAATTCAGCTCAATGAATTGGAGGGTTTAAATTGTACAGCCCGAGTCCAGGTTTTGGAACCATGTTAGAACCCAGATGGAGTCTTACTTACCCAACAATTGGGAGTTGACGATTTGAAAAATGCACATAAAAATTATGTATAACATTCTTTACCTACTAATAACACATAAGTGATAGAATTTGAAGAAATGCATTTTGTATTTTAGAAGCAGACATAGCATGATTGATTAAATAAAAGACATACAAGTTAAGAGGATAAATAAGGCTTAGATTCCTCGTGGCAACTTGATATAACAATACTAACATTCCAGATTCGATCAATTAGTAGGAGATATTATATTGAGCAGAAGAACGTATTGACAGAGTTAGGGGAATCGGGTTTTCTGAGGTTATAATATAAACATATCAGAGTACACAATGCTAAACAAGTCCAGAATAGGGCACTAACCTACATGATTTCAAATGTCTATCTAGTACAATGAAAGTTGTAGCATGACAGTTCTAATAAGGTCACAAATAGCATATGAACATACTAGTAGTATAGATTGGTCAATAGCATGAAACATAACATGGTGGGGATAGATCATAGTTCAAAGGCTTTACAGAAACATATGGCACATGAAAGGCAGATTAGCTACACATTAGCATGTTAGTTTACCCTAAAGTCGTAGATGATGCTAAAGATCAGGATTACAGATTGCAAGGAAACATGTTTAGGCTAGATTTTAAGATAGTATGAGATCTATATAGTTGTGACCAGTTTGCAGAGAACAGCCAATTAAACACAAGACTCGGTAATTCATTCAAAGCAAAGGAATGGTCTCATAAGAGTTTTAGCATAGTACCCAAAGCAAGGCATGAAAAGGATTCTATAACTAACAATTGGTAGTCAGTTTCATTAAAGGAACATCTACAATAGGCATGCATTGAAACGTAAAACTCAAACATGTTCAGATACTAAGGAAAATACCTCATGCAAAGAAAGGCAGTGCTTAGCCTTATGCAATTTCAGAGGCAATGCTTAGCCTCATGCAAGGAAAGGAGACAATGCTTAGTCTCATGCAGGCAATGCTTAGCCTTATGCAATTATAGAGTCAATGCTTAGCCTCATGCAAGAAGAGGAGATAATGCTTAGTCTCATGCAGGCAGTGCTTAGTCTCATGCAATTATGGAGGCAATGTTTAGCCTCGTGCAATTATGGAGGCAATGCTTAGCCTCATGCAAGAAGAGGAGACATTGCTTAGTCTCGTGCAAGAAAAGGCAATGCTAAGCCTTATGCAAGAAAAGCAAATGATAGTTGTGAGAGGGTGAAGTATTTCTTAGCTTGATGTGTTGCGTTTGGCAACCTTGTCGTTATGAGGATAGTGATTTTGCTGTGTGTATATATTTGTGAATATTCCTGTTTTGTAAGTTGTGCCTGCATTCAAAGAAAATTTATGAGTTTTGCGGGGGAAAGGTTGGTTCGTGCTCTTGACTCCTTGCTTTGCCTTCACTCTTGTCTTGCAGTCCTCTTTGAGTTATCCTGGGTAGCATAGGTTGTTATAGAAACAAAGGTTTTGAAAAATATGTATGGATTTGACAAATTATTTGCAAAAGTATGTAAGATCAAATAGTTTAGATGAGCCGGTGACCGTGACACATTTAGAGACATTGCAACCTCCTTTTGTTTTAGATATTTGAGGGTCCTCCGAAAACTTCTCCCCCAGTTTAAATGCATACTTCTGACACTACTTTTTGGTTGTTCCATACACGACGAAGTTGGCTGAACTTGCGATCTTGCCCATAGTTTCTGACCATGGGAAAATGGAAATTTTATTAAGATGCAACCGAACCCACATGGTTGTTACGTATCCCCTTTTAAATGGGAATCAGGTCAAGCATAGTTAGGCTATATCAAGTGAAGAAGTGCGAACAATCCTAAACATAGCATCTTTTGACCGCGTCTAAGTTGATCGGTTTTGGCCAAAGCTCTCCATCCATTTCGGCAAGTATTAGTGCTCCTCCTGTCAGTACCCGATGAACCATATAGGGACCCTGCCAATTGGGTGAAAACTTCCCCTTGGCTTCATCTTGACGTGGGAAGATTCGTTTTAGCACCAATTGCCATGGTATGACCCTTTTGTTGAAGGCTCTTGCCATCCTATTATGATAGAGTTGACTGTGACACACCGCATTCATTCTTTTACCATCAATGAGAGCTAGTTGTTCGTNCGAATTGGCGGTGGATTTTGGTTTTGTGTCTTTTGTGGTGGCACTTGGTTCTGGGTAGTTGCATTTTGCTGGTTAATATAAGGGACATTGAGGGTGAGAGTAAGGTTTGCCAAGTTTCTGACCTGCTCAAGTTCTCCTTGTAGCTCAATGATTTACTGTTCTAGATGTAAGACTAGTTCATTCTATGCCGGAGTACTTCGGCCATCCGAAGTTTCGACATTTTCAGCCAGGGTGGCGTTGCCCTTCCTGATACCACTCAAATTGTCCATTTTTCCTTTCCTTTTGACTTTTCCTTTAGGATCACTTGGTGGAGGAGGAGGTGGAGGGCCTCTGGATCTATAGTGATATGCTGACGATGCTAGTATGCACGAACCAACCTTGGGGAGTGGGAATAATCAAAAAGAAAGAAAATGCAAAAGGTACCCAAGTTAGTAAGTGGTATTGAAAGAATGCTTGCAATATTAAACATGTTTTGCAAAATCATGTAATAATTCGCGTCNTTACCCCAGTTGATGTACAAATTGTGGTACGATACCCGAGCAGAGAAAATGGCAGCTTATCGTGCCATTTTTTGTAATTATGTACCATTTTCCTCAGTATCTTCTTGATGTTTTTGTTGGCGGCTTCTACAGCTCCGTTCATTTGCGGGCTGTATGCTCTGGAATTCATATGCTTGATCTTGAAATTTCCACACATGGCCTTCATTATATCACTGTTGAGATTCGTGGTATTGTCGGTGATGATTGACTCTGGCACTCCGAATCGACAAACAATGTGATCCCATTGTAAGATGTGGCTTCGACCCATTTTGTGAAATAGTTTATATCTACTAGAATGAACCTATGCCTATTTGAAGCAGCGGGTTTAATTGGACCGATGACCTCCATGCCCCAAGCAGAGAAAGGCCAGGGTGCACTTGTTGCATTGAGTTCATTGGGTGGCACTCATATCATATCAATATGTATCTGGCATTGGTGACATTTCTGAACATACTTGATGTAGTCTATTTCCATAGTCATCCAGAAATACCCTGCTCTTAGTATTTTCTTGGCTAAGACGAAGCCATTTATGTACGGTCTGCAAGTTCCGGCATGTATTTCCTCGATCAATCTGGATGCTTCCTTAGCATCGACACACTGTAGCAACCCCAAGTCAGGAATTCTTCTATATAGAATTCCTCCACTTTGAAAGAAATGGTTGGATAATCATCGAAGCATGCGCTTATGAGTACTGGTAAAGTGCTATGGACATTCTCCTTTTGCCAAATATTCCTTGATGTCGTGGAACCGCGGATTTCCATCGCTCTCTTCTTCAACATGAGCCCAACAAGCTGGCTGTTTATGAATTCCTATTGGGACAAGATCGATGAAGTTCTTATCTGGGTGTTGTATCATGGATGATAGAGTGGCCAATTCATCTGCGAACTCATTTTGAATTCTCAGAACATGTTTGAATTCTATCTTTGTGAACCTTTTGATTAGCTCTTGTACACAGTGCAAATATGGAAATAGTTTGGTGTTTTTTGTAGCCCATTCTCCTAAAACCTGATGCACCAATAGATCAGAATCTCCAATTATTAACAACTCCTAAACATTCATGTTAATGGCCAACCTGAGTCACAAGATGCAAGCCTCTTATTCTGCCATATTGTTGGTGCATAGAAACCTGAGTTTTGCAGATACCGGATAGTGTTGGCCGGTTTCTGATACCAAAATAGCTCTGATACCTACTCCTTTGAAGTTTGTCGCCCCGTCAAAGAACACTCTCCAACCATCATATGCTTTAGTGACTGCCTTCTTAGTTACATAGACGATGTCAAACTCGCTCAGCAATATTTGCCACTTTGCTAACTTACCCATAGGCATGGGCTTCTGAAAGACATATTTCAGTGGATCCATCCTCGATATGAGATATGTAGTGTATGCACATAAATAATACCTCAACTTCTGAGCTATCCATGTCAAAGCATAGCAAGTGCATTCCGGCAAAGAGTACCGTGCTTCGTAGGGTGTGAATTTCTTTATCAGATAGTATATTGCATGCTCATTTCTTCTAGTTTCATCATGTTGTCCCAAAACGCAACCGAAATTTCCACCCAGTACAGACAAATAAAGCAGCAATGGTCTTCTTGCCTCTGGTGGGACCAGAACAGGCGATTTTTATAAATACTCCTTGATTTAGTCGAAGGCTTTCTAGCATTCTTCAGTCCAACTTGTTGCAGCATCTTTCCTCAACATTTTGAAGATCGGCTCACATATCACTATTGATTGTGCTTTGAAGCGACTAATGTAATTAAGACTCCCTAAAAATCTCATCACGCCTTTCTTATTCTTCAGAGGTGGCAAGTCTTGGATTTCTTTGACTTTTGATGGGTCTAACTAAATCCCTCTACGACTGACGATGAATTCAAACAATTTTCCAGTGGACACTCTGAAAGCACACTTTGCAGGATTCAGTTTCAAATTATACCTTCAAAGTCGATCGAAGAATTTCCTCAGATCTGCTATGTAATCCGTACTCCTTTTGGATTTGATGATAACGCAATCCACGTACACTTCTATCTCTTTATGTATCATGTTTTGCAAAATAGTTGTCATGGCTGTCATGTAGGTGGCTCCGGCGTTCTTTATACCAAATGGCATCATTTTATAACAATATACTCCCCATGGTATGATGAAGGTCGTCTTTTCAGCATCCTCCTCATCCATCCAGATCTGATGGTACCCTACGAAGTAATCCACAAAGGATTGGAGTTCATGTTTGGCACATTTATCAATCAATATGTGTATATTAGGCAACGAGAAATCATCTTTAGGACTTGCCCTGTTTAGATGTTGGTAGTCAACACATACTTTGACTTTCCCATCTTTCTTCGGAACTGGCACAATGTTGGCCAACCAAGTCGGGTACTCGACCACTCTAAGAACCTTGGCTTTGATCTGCTTGGTGACCTCCTCTTTTATCTTCAAACTCATATCCGGCTTGAATTTTTTGAGCTTCTGCTTTACCGGTGGACATGTAGGATTAGTGGGTAACTTGTGAGCTACTATGGATGTGCTCAAACCCGTCATATCGTCGTAGGACCATGCAAAGATATATACATAATCCTTTAGGAATCTGATGTACTCTTCTTTCTCTGACAGTGATAGATGAATGCTTATGTGTGTTTCCTTGACCAGTTCAGAATCCTCTAAGTTAACTGCTTGAGTTTCATCCAAATTGGACTTTGGCTTGTTTTCAAAGTTTTCCACTTCTCTGACGATTTTCTCAGGTATCGTATCATCTTCCAGGTCTTCTGAATCACTATCCTTATGTTGCGTTGTCTCATTACATGTCACAGTCACAGGTTCATCGGGATAGGTAATAACAATGCTGTAAAAAGAGAAAATATATAGAATAATAGTAAATACGAAAATTAGCAATGCATTAATTTAAATCTTTAAAATGTTAACAAATGTGGTTTGATGACTTGAACAATTATTTCAAAGCAAAATACTGAAAATGTCTCAAATGCTTAAAAATAATTGATGCTAATCTACCAAGCTTCCCAGGAACTCGACGGGCCCGGGATGGTGCAGCAGTCCAATTTTTAAGAACAACTCCTTTCCCCACAGTCTGAATGGTAAGGCCTTCCTCCTCCTCCTCCTCCTACTCCTCCTCAACTATCACACTGCAATCCATATCTTCTTCATCCAGAAATAGTTTCCTCATGCAAGCTAAGGCTTCATCTTCCTCAGATCCCCACATTATGTCAGCTTGATGAAATGTCTGGTGCAGAGGTGGTACTAGTTGTTCCAGCGGATAATAGGGACCATGCTATGGTGACGACCAACCCCGGTACTCTTGCCATGTATATTCATATCCGATCCTAAAGGTTGTTCCATGACACTGCGGTTGTACATGTTTTGTGATCCCTTGGAGGTTTTTGCTGAGACCCTTGCCAGGTTCATATCATGTCTATATTAATATGCTTTCTATCTTGTTACTCCACCATCAATCCTTTTCAATTGCGTTGACTCGCTCAATGCGATGGTTCATTTCTCCACCCAGCTTCTTCCTATTCTCGATGACTGGAATGGTCCGATTGGTGTAGATGGGGTTGCTTTCATCCCCATGGATAATCACTTCTTGATGGTTCCATTTAAACTTCACAGACTGATGCAGAGTAGAAGCCCCTGCCCCAGCGGCGTGTAAACAGGGTCGTCCCAACAATAGATTATAGGTAGCAGATAGATATAGCACTTGGAACTCAACATCAAACCAGGTCGGGCCTATTTGTAGGTTGAGGTTGATTTCTCTGATTATGGCTCTTTGGGATCCATCAAACGCCTTTACATTCATACTTCCCATCCGTATCTCATGCAGGCTTTTACCCAACCTTTTTAGAGTAGTCAGTGGGCATATATTGAGACTTTAACCCCCATCTATCAAGACCCTGGCGATGAACGTATCCTCAAATTACACTATGATGTGTAGTGTCCTATTATGACTTAGTAATTCTTGTGGTAATTCATCCTCGTGAAAGGTGATTTTGTGGCTTACCAGTACCTGCCCGACCATGTTGGCCATCTCCCCACTAGTGATGTTGGTGGGTACATAAGCTTCGCNTTATGTCCCGTATGAAATCTGCCATGTACTGGACCATGTTGGAAACCCAAGGTATGACCTGTTTTCTTCCTGCTTGTCTCATTACCCTCATAGGAGCATAAGGATAAATTCCTCGCAACCCGATCAATACCAAATGAGTAGTATCCCTCGACCTGATGATGAACTCACTGCTAGGAAACCACTCAAACATCCAATGTACCTTCTCGTCTGTCAGATTGCTGAAGAAATGTACCCAACTTAGAGAACTTCCGGGCCGTGCAAACTTATCTGGGATGAATGTCATTTTCTTTGGATGGTGAAAAGCTATGTAGCCATTCAATGGCCGTCGTAGAAGCTCTTGGTGATATTTTCCCCTCTGAAAGTGCCCCAATAGCGAGACTTGCAGTAATATATTACAACCTTCAAAATGTCTGCACCCCTGTTTGCACCGATCTAGAGTGCGATACAATTCAGCTGTAGCTTTGCCCCTCGAGGCCTTCCACTAAAGTTCTTGCAACCATAGCTAAACGAGTGTGGATCCTTCCCCCTTTCATTGGAAATATCAACAAACCCAAGAAGCAAATGATGAATACATAAACATGGTGATGTGTCTAACCTAAGGAGGTAATGGCAGTTTCCTCATGATGAAGACGGTATGACTTACTATGCCCATAACGCTCATAAAGAAACCCAAAAGGGATAGGACTTTTTTAAGCAAAGCAATTCTTCATTTTTCTTAAAGCCCAACATCTTTAGAAAACAATGAGGGGTGTGATTCTCTGATACTAGTAAACCCGGACTATCCCATGGCAATTTAGCAAAACCTCCTATTTCTTCTAAGAGAGGAGTCATTTCTATGTCGCCAAATTAGAAAACCGTTCTTTTCTCATCCCAGAACATGGTAGCAGCCTCAATCAAAGCTCTATTCGGTTGGATGTTAAGCAAAGATGGCAAGTCACCAAGTACTTTTCTCACATGATTCTTGTCGCAAGGTGCAAAGTCTTTCTACCAGTCAAGTAGCAGATGTGTGATGTATTGGACCATATTGAACCTGGGGACATCGTGCTTCATTTTCTGCAAACAAACAAAGTTAGCCCTTCCCCCTCCAGATACGACCATTTACACAATAATGATCAATATTGTTAGTTTACAGATATGTATAGTGTAGTCTTGTCTCACATTGGAAGATGAGTAATATCTCCTTGTAGTGTATAGCTATAAATAGGGACATCTTGTATTGTATTTATCATCTAATAACAATAACATATTTTCTCCTGTGCTTTCTCACATGGTATCAGAGGATTAGTGAGAAAAGATCGTTGTGCGTCATTCCAGCGTTAACCGGGAAGAAAGAACTTAGTCATCGTGCAATTTTTCCGGTGACCTACGGCTTGTATAAGTTAAATTCACTTTATGTCGGTGTTGTGCTAAAACCAAAACCACCACGAGGTAGATCACCCTTCGATGACCAACCCCTGAAATTTTATCCGGCAGAAAAGCCGCCACGTTCCTCCACGCGTCGGCAATAACAACTTTTCTTGCGAGGGTTCCGACCACTTTCCGACCATATTTATGCGAAGCTTCTTCAGGACAGTGTGCTCTCCTCAAAATTCTGAGCCTACCCATCTAATTCAAATCAAATTCCGACCACTTTTATATTTTTTCGGCGTGAACAGTGACCTTTCCGGCCATCATTTGAAAACATTTCTTCAAGACAGCTTGCTCGTAAAGGAATTCCCAGTCTATCCATCCTGGTTATGACAAATTTCGACAACTTTGGAATTTTCTGGCGAGCTATAGTATTTCCGGCATGCACAGTGATTCCAGCGCAGAACAGTGTTCTATTTCCCTGCTGTGAACAGTGTTTTTCAAGCTATTTCTTCAGATTTCTCACATGAGTTTACTTATTTCCACTATTTCAAGTTAACCCTACTTCTACAAATTGTAGATACATGGGAACCGATGCTTTGAATAGTCGGATGGTTTCTTTAGTAGATTATATTGAGTTCCTTCACTATAAAGCATGTAAGCAAATATCTTCTATTGTTCAAACAGGTAATAGCGTGACTTGTTTCTCCCAATCTTCATCCTCTGAGTCTTGGGTTATTGATTGAGGAGCATCAGATCATATTTCTGGTAACAAATCTCCTTTCACTACTATTTCATATTCTCAATCTCTTCCAAAAGTCACAATGACCAATGGGTCTCAAACCATGGCAACTGCAATAGGTCAAGCAAGCTCACTTCCTTTCTTACCTTTAGATTCATTCCTTTATGTTCACAATAGTCCTTTTAATCTCATAGTTGTTAGTCGCTTGGCCAAATCACTTAAATGCGCTATTTGTTTTCTTGATGACCATGTTTTTATATAGGAAGGCAGTACGGGGCGGATCATTAGTGCCGAGCGTGAATCAAACGGACTTTATTACATTATCCTTGCTAAATCATATGGACTCGCATCTTGTCTTCCTTCTACAATTAATCCTGTTACTGATTCACCAGATTTATTACATAAACGGTTGGGGCATCCTAGTTTGTCAAAACTTCAGAAAATGGTATTTGGTTTATCTCATGTCAGCTCTAGAGTGTGAGTCATGTAGGCTCGGTAAGCATACCAGCTCCCATTTCCCTCGGCGTCTTGATATTCAAATAGAGTCACCTTTTACTTTAGTCCATTTCGATGTTTGTGGTCCTAGTCGGGTCAGTTCCACCTTGGGATTCCGCTACTTTGTCAATTCCATTGATGATTATTCCAGGTGCACTTGGATATTTTTGATAAAATATCAAAAATCGATCTGAGTTGTTTTCTATTTTCCAGACCTTCCACGCTGAAATTCAAAACTAATTAGGGGTTTCTATGTGCACATTTCATAGTGATAATGCCCGAGAGTATTTGTCTTCCCCATTTAAGCAGTTTATAAAATCTCATGGGATTATTCATCAAACATCTTGTCCGTAGATATCTCAACAAAATGGGGTAGCTGAAAGAAAGAATAGACATCTTATTGAAACTGCTCGTACCCTACTCATGCTCCGTTGCATTTGTGGAGGGATGCAGTTCTTACATCTTGCTATCTTCTTAATCGTATGCCATCTTCAGCTATCCAGAACCAAGTTCCATTCTCTGTTATGTTTCCCCACTTACCTTTGTTCTCTCTTCCACCCCGTATCTTTGGAAGCACTTGTTTTGTCCATAACCTTACTCCAGGAATAGATAAGTTAGCTCCTCGTGCTCTTAAGTGCGTATTTCTGGGTTTTTCGAGAACACAAAAGGGTTATCGATGCTACTCTCCTGACCTCCAACGGTACCTTATGTCCACTAATGTTACCTTCTTTGAAACCAATCATAGTTCACAGGTTCAGGTCATCACTTAGATATTTCTGAGGTACTACCAGTTTCATCTTTTGGAGATTCAGTCACTCCAGCTCTACCACCTACAGCTCCAGTTGTAGCTCCACTACCTATAGCTCCAGTTCCACCACATACAGCTCCGGTTGTAGCTTCACAACCTATAGCTCCAGTTCCTCCACGTAATCCAGTTCAACCTTCTGCAGCTCCACCACTCTTGACTTATCATTGTCATCCACATCCAGCATTAGGCCCAGTTATTTCACGCCCCGCATCAGATTCTGCATCTACAATGGACTTGTCTCCTCTTAGTCAACCAATTGTACTCTGCAAAGGTGTACGATCCATACTTAATCCTAATTCCCACAATGTCGATTTAAGTTATCATCGTCTGTCGTCACCTCATTATGCTTTTATATCTTCTTTGTCCACAGTTGTTATCCCTAAGTCTACAGGTGAGGCATTAAGAATGCTTTTCTCCATGGTGATCTTGAGGAAGAAGTTTATATGGAGCAACCACCTAATGTTGTTGCTCAGGGGAAGTTTAATGGTTGTGTGTGCAGATTGCGTAGGTCACTATATGGTTTGAAACAGTCCCCTCGAGCTTGGTTTGGTAAGTTCAACACAATTATTCAAGAGTTCGGCATGACTCGTGGTAAGTTCAGAACTTGGTTTTATTGGCATTCTGCTCCTAATCTGTGTATTTATCTAGTGGTTTATATTGATGATATTGTTATTACTCGTAATGATCAGGATGGTATTACTAATCTGAGCAATATCTCTTTCAGCACTTCCAAACTAAGTATCTGGGTAGATTGAAGTATTTTCTAGGTATTGAGGTCGCTCAGTCTAGCTCAGGTATTGTTATTTCACAGCGGAAGTATGCCTTAGATATTCTTGAGGAGACTGGAATGATGAGTTACAGACCTATTGACTCTCCTATGGATCCGAATGCTAAGCTTCTGCCTGGATAGGGGGAGCCTCTTAGAGACCCTACGAGATATAGGAGGTTGGTTGGCAAATTGAATTACCTCACAGTGACTAGACCTGACATTTCTTTTCCGGTGAGTGTTGTAAGTCAGTTTATGGATTCTCCCTGTGATAGTCA